>JAQIWP010000753.1:0-20617 GCA_034695525.1 Euzetes globulus | reverse complement strand
TTACACTCTATTTTCGCTGCTTCTAAACAAACTTGAGTAGATCTGTTGCCGTCTTCGTGACCACCGGACTATTCTAAACTTAAATGAAGCACTTTTAAAATTCTATTGGCCATTTTGAAAGTTTTTATTATATAAGATTGTTTAAATATTCATTTTAGATAATTTTACGAATAAAGACGAGGAGGAAAATATATTGAACTGCCTTCAACATATTTTTTAGTGCCTAACTCAATCAATTTTTTAAAAATAAAAACTATTAAAATAACATTTAATAAACAAACGAAACAATAAAATAATATAATTGACAATAAATTAAGAATAAAATTTTTAGTTTTTATATTCAAATCAATTTATTAAATATAAAATTTTGAAATTCGCTTCAACAAACCAGTTATTGCTATTGCAAATATACAAATATATATTTAACTATAATAACTGACGAATAAATCAAATAACCCTAATAAAGTATCATTAATTTAGAAACAATTATGCTTTATGAAATAATTTAATTCATTCATTTATTTGAAGTGTTGAGCTGACAATTCACAAATAACCTAATTACTTATCGACTGCAAAATTACTGTTTAAAATGATGTTATTTATGTTTGTGACAATACTTTGCAATAACATCACTCATCAGTTTAATTATCCAATAAGTGATTGCATTTTCACAATCAAAATAAGTCTATTTATTTTATTAATGAATCAGAAGAAAGATATTTAAAACGATTGAATGAGATCAAACCTCCTGAATGCCTGGAACTAAGACAAATAGAAAGATGAAAACAAACCTCATCACCTGAATACTTTTCAAGCTATAATGAAAATTATGCATAAAATAATACTGAAATCTACATCTATAAAAATAACGAAACTATCATCAAACATATGAATCCGATCAATCTTAGAAAATATTCCTATTATAATTTCATTGGATATTATAGCATTGATGTAGAACCAAAGACAAATTCATTGGTCATCCATTTGGAATTGGCATGGACTATGGAGATCCTATTTCTTTATTGAAAAATGAAGATTACAGATATTTGAAATCAAACAATATACCAAGGAGTAATACAGAGCATCCAAAAAGCAGAAATGTAAACAGATATCCTTTACCGATGGGATATATGTTCGGTCCTGGTAAATCGGAAGGATTCGCTATAATCAAATCTATCATTGGACTCGATTTAAGATCTGTCGACAAACAATTTTAAACGTTGTTCTATCCACAAGTATATAGATTAAACAGAAATGTGAAATACTTGGTGATTTCTGTCTATGCGAGCCAAAGATCGGAAGTGGATTACCGCATAGAATATGTTATAAAAACCGATCCAGAACGGATTGTTTTTTCATTCATAAGGCAAAATTGAAAATACAAATATTAGAACCTTAGCTTATGAAGAAGCCTCAAATTTAGTCGAAAATTACTACAAATATTGTCTAGGGAAAATACCTGTCGCAGATTTTTATTGAAAATGATCCTTTGATCAATTGCACATGTCCTGTTCTCGATTGTAAAAATTGCACATACAAAAAATCTAATAGCGATGAAAAATACTTTAATGGAGCAAAATATTCTTGAAGAGAGAATAAGGATCTAAAACACTTAGGCCTGCCTCGAGGAGGCTGCGGCCCTAATTGTCGCGTCAGGCGTATCTAGACGCTGCCTTCTCGCTCGGAGCCGCGGTTTGTTTCTGCCCGGCAGAGACACTTGATTTGCCGGCCTTCTCTCTCGACGCTTTCGAGGCTCGGATTTGCTTGACTCTCGATAGTTAGTTGCCGTACTCGGAAACTTCTGATGCGGCAACTCTCTGTGCTGGTCTCAAACAAATCCTTGAATCGGGCGACGTGTCCTTTGTCTAGTCGCTTCGAGGAACTTCCTGGCGACTTTTGTTAATGCTGTTGGGCGCCGGACACACACACTCCTTTTGCCGGTTTCAAACAGTTTTGGCTCTTGTTGTAAGCTTTAAATGTAAAGTTGTATTTGCCTGTTTGAAATATTTAAAGATTTTGTCATTCAGGCAATAGCTTTGCCTGTTCCAAACACTTGCAAAACTTGTGTTTTCTTGACTTTAGAAACTAACTACTATATTCTGCCTGTTTGAAACACGCCGTTTGCTTTACGGCCAAAATCGCCCGGTTTCGAGTCGAGACTCACAATTAATTAATGTAATTTATATCCTGAATTGATAGGACGTAATATATAATGTTAGACATGTGAGCAGTGTTGTTTTGGTGGGCGTCAAGTGAAGTGGGTTAATGGCTGCCTGACTGAAATCAGTCAATTATCTGTTGAGATACTGATTTTATTAGTTAAATTAGTTTAAATCAATTAAATTATGTTTAAGTCTAATTGTTTAGTGAAATATATGTTGAGATGTGATCATTTTTGGATTGTGGGCGTCAAGAGAAGTCGAGTGATGGCTGTCTGACAACAAACACTCAATTATTTCTTTAGTTATTTATTTTATTTAATAAAACAAATTTAGTGTACGTCTATCGCTAAATTATGCGGAAATTCTCTGATTTAGGCCAAACTTCTTATCAAATCAATTGAAGGAACACTTAATTAGAATAAATTACTAACAATTTATTGATTTAATTGATTATTTAATAGAGAAGAGTGAAAAACAATTAGCAATTTGTAGGACATGTGCCGTTCTCATGGCGTCCACAACAACACTAACGCCTACATCCCCCAAACGGGCAAACATAAAGTCTGCCTAACAATAAAATACGTCGAAAAGTTAAATGTACCAAATCAGGCGTTTCAAGTTCTATGCGGTTTGTACTGTCGACAGGTACGCCGAACTGGCATCTAATGTGCGTCCGATATGGCTAAAAATCCAGTTTTAATCCAAAGTCGAAATTTATTTTAGGATTTCCGAGATGTGTCATTGCCCTCCTTAGCGAGTCTATATGGACTTCCAAAGGCAAATTCGGCTAAGTCCAAATAAAGCTTTGGCGCTAACAGCGTCCAAATTGTTGCAGCTTTGTCTGGCTTATTGGCGATCTCCGGAGTGCTATTCTTTTCCCCCGCCCTTTCCGCGTTGTGTTCGACAGACCATTGTTGGCTATCTCAGGATTAACCAATTAGTTTGAAAACAAATAAAAGCAATCTCTCGCTGTAACTGATTCAGTTCGCCAAAGCTTCTTCGCCCAAGTCTGCTCAGTAGTGTTGGCGAACTTGACAATAGTTAAGGCTAGTTTCGTTTATTCGGGCCCAATTATGTACGGCACGGAAGCTTTCGAAGCGACCCGGGTTTATAGTCACCGATTCTTCCGTTCTTGGTCGCAAACCCTTCGTTAAGACATAAGAAGCTTAACTGCTTAAAGACTTGATGTTCTTGGCCAGGGGAAGTGCTTTAAATCCTCGTTCAAAGTCCGGTGTTTGGGATACTGCCGCTATCAAAGTGACCGGGCTGATGGTCACCGATTTTTCTTATTTTGGTCGCAAACTCTTCGTATAAGCATCTAAAGCTTAACGGGTTATGAGCCTATGTCTGTTGAAAGCGCTCCAAACTTCAATTAAAATTTGATTCCGAGCACTTGTCTTTAAACACTCGTATAAATTAAACAATTATGACTACCTCCCTGAGACTTTGATGTTGTTTTAAGGAGGACTTATCACATACAAATAAATTAAGTGCAGGCACACAATATTAAAACTTAAATCCAATCTATATGTCATTTTTATGGTTGACAGGTAATACAGTAATTATTATTTTTATTTTATTTCTATACTTACCCTAAATTCATTTTTTGATTTGATAAAGAATAATCAAACATTTTTTCTCTAAAAAATTTCAAGAGAACTGAATAGTACAATTATGACCCGTGACGGCAAAGTAAACTTTATACAATAGATGGCATAGAATTTTACACTTTTAAACATTCAAATAACTTGTAACTTTTGAATTAAGTTCTTATCTGTTCTAATCTGTTATCACTTGCGCTGACCCTTATCTTAATCTTTGAATGTGTGTAATGCCTAATTTGGTAGAGGTAGAATCTGGACACAGTATACTCAATTTCCCCTTCTCATAATTAATTGTTTCGTTTTATTTGAAAAGTATTGAATAAAAATGCCTGTGATGCAACTGTGGCTACTGCTGGTAGCCACAATGCATTCACTGATTATGACTATGAGAGTTTAAAGATTTCCGATGTTTTTTATGAGAGATTTTGTGCTATTCAGTGCTTCATAACACTCTTCGGAAAAGAAATTTAATTTCCAGTCTTTAAATCTGCAATCGTTGAATTTTCGTAAAGGGAAATGGCTAAATCTGGCATTAATGCGCTCAATTGAGAAATTATTTTCAGCAGAGGCTGTTTGAAAATTGGTGGACTAACGGAAACTGGTTTAGCTCTGCAAGTTGCAATAACAATTATTCTTAATAATTATGATATTTCATATTTTAGTCATTAGTTTAAACGATAATAAATAAAATTTGACGCCATTTGACGACAAAATAATAAAATATTAGAACAATAGATAAAGTGCTTCAATTCGATGACGTTTTCATATTATCTGATTTGTGGTCATATTTGTTATTAATTGAAATAAAATGTCTGAAATTTTTAAGGAATTCAGAGTTTTTCATTATTTACCACAAAATCTGCATGCTCATATTAGCCACTTTTTTGTTCGGAACAGATTTGGATTCTGTGTGACAAATGATGATAAAGTTTACGGTTTCTGCGATGATATCACCAGAAGATTATGTTATGAAGAAAGTGATGAAAACCCAAATTACACATTAATTCCCGAATTGTGTGACAAACGGATTGAAGAGTTCTTTGCTTCATATTTTTGCTTTATATTTGCCAGAAACGACAAAAATGAAATTTATGGCTGGAATTTACATAAAAAAACTAAAGTTCAAAAAATAAGTTATTTTGAGGGAAAAAATATAATTCAAATTAGTTGTGGATTAAGTAAATGTTTAGCCCTTTCTTCTGAAGGTTTGGTTTATGGATCGAATCATTTGCTCAATGATAACAACATTCCAATTGTGATTATTTTGAATGATGTGATAAAATACCCAATTCAGTCCATTCATTGCACATTCAATGATTGCTATGTTATGACAATCATTGGCGAAGTATATGAAATAGTAAATGACGAATCTATACCTGATGCTGATCCAGACTATTGGAAAACCATTAAATTGGAAAAACATGATCTTAGTGAAATAATAATAAAAATTTCAACAGTAAAAAATGATCCAAATGAACTCAATGACATCAAAACTGCTTCCTTCGGTATTTTGTATAAGACATCAAATGGCGTTTTTGTGAATGAATGGCTTTCAAAAAAAATACCAAAAATTGTTTGAATGGTTTTTATTTGAAAAACAAATGACTTTTAAAACAATACATTTGAGAAACAATGGGATATATGTTATCGATTTTGAAGCCATAGAATTGTTCGGAAAATCTGTTTTACATTTAAAAACATTTAAAAAACTTTATTCAAATGACGAAGAATTTTATAATAATATAAGTCAGATATCAAGTGTTATGTCTCCAAAGCAAACGGATCTTGACTCAAATGTGACAAAAAATATTGACATTTCATTAAAACTAAACAAGTTTTCACTTTTCAATAATTCTCTGGAAAATATTGAAAGTGATGTCAAATACTATTATTTTTCGAGAGAATGAAATTCAGGAAAATATTTTGCATTTTTTGTGATGAATGACAACAAAGTTTTTGGGTTCGGTTACAATTATGGGGGAAAATTGGGTTTCGGACACTCCAATAGAGTCAACGAATACACTTTAATAACTAAATTGTGTGATCAGAATATCGAAGAATCCTTTGAAGGAAATGACTGTATGCTTGCTAGAAATATGAAAAACCAAATTTTTGGATGGGGTCGTAATAATGACGGACAACTCGGAATTGGTTATAGAAGTTCATCGGAGGAATATTTGAAGCCACAAAAAATTGATTATTTTGATGAGAAAACTATTGTTGAAATCAGTTATGTTGACGGATATTGTTTGGGGCTTTCATCAGATGGCAGGATATATAAGTGGGGAGTAATTAATAGACAAACAAAAGACGAATATTATATTCCAATTCATGAGATTATAACTGAGAATAAGTTCAAATTTGATTCTAACATATATGCGGTCACTGTTGATGGAGTAATAAATAATTGGAGTGAAGAAAAAGAAAGGTCTGACATTTCTCTTCTCACATCATCCTTAAAATTAAATAAGTTTTTGAGAGGTAATTGGTTTTGTCTGATATTAACTGAAGAGAAATCAGTGTATATTTTGGATATCGAAGAGAATACAGTGAAACAAATTGAGTGCGAAAACAAATTTATTGATATTCACTATATTTTCCCTAAATTTATTCTTCAATCAGAAGAAGGCGTTTTTGAATTAAATAATTATAGGGGCAGTTCCTTAGAAAAGACAATTTATTTAAATTTTTATGACTATTGTTTGCTAAAAATGAAAATATTATACAAACGATTCACATAACAAGTGATGGAAATCTTATGATCAATGAAATCAAATTCAATGAAAATTATCAAAGAAATAAAAGCGGAAATGTTTTGATTATTAAACAGAAGAATGTTTTCTACACTCGATATGTAAACCAATTCGAGGAACTTTCTGAGATAGGAAAAGGAGGTTTTGGAAGGGTTTGCAAAGTAACTAATAAATCCCACACAAAATTTTATGCAATAAAAATTATTGAGTCTAAGTGTGAGATGAATTAAATAAAGCTTTAGAATTGATATTTATTGAAATTATTTTTATATCCAGATCAAATAAACGAATTAAACGAAGTTCGGATTTTGTCAAAACTGAATAATTCTTTTGTCGTTCGATATATGAACGCATGGATTGAAGGAAAAGTTAAGACATTAACAAACCTTTTGTTCATTCAAATGGAGTTCTGTTCACAAAACCTGAGAGAAGTCATGCAAGGTGTACGCAAGTCAGTAGTGACTGGGGGGCACCCACGCCTTGCTTCTGGCTTGTAATCACTAAATATCAAGGAAACCTTGATATCCAATAACCCAAGGCAGGGATCAAACAATATTAGATGTCCAGAAATCGGGTTTCTAATAAATAGTCCAGGGGTTGGCTTCTCCGTCAGTATCCGGTTTCCAGGCGTCGGGTCTTGATGATCCAGTCGTTGGCTTGAACAGGTTGTGTTGGCTAGGCACTACCCTTAATGTTCAAGTGCGACTATAGGTTTGGTTTGGTTTTGATATCGGCGTAGACTGGATATCCAATCCGCGTCGATCCAAAGGGGTTGAGTTGATCAGAATCAAAGGAGGACTTTGATATCTGAGTGGATTTGATTGAAGAGCGGCGTCGATGAGAGCTCTGGTCCGTTCACAAAGTTCACCGATTCACTAATCAATTGGGTGTTCGCACGTACACCAATTACGAGATCACAGTCGTAATGATGGCTGCGAGAGCACGAGTGGCGAGAGACGGCCTGTTCACGTCCTCGTCAGTCTGCTGAGTGGGGCACGAGTTACCAAGGGCTACGGCTTGATAAGTCTGCGGTTTGAGTGGCTATCAGGGGCTACGGCCTGATAGGGTCTTCTGAGTTGTAGTTCGGTATCCAATGGCGATGATGTGACAGCTCGGATCACAGCGAGGGGTCAATATCAATCGGCACTGATACGATCGCGCTCAGAATGGCACGAGTTATCAAGGACTACGGCTTGATAAGTCTGCGAGGGTTTGCACGAGTAGTAGAGGACGGACCGTTCACGTCTTACTAGTCTGCTGAGTTCTGGCACAAGTTGTTAAGGACTACGGCTTGACAAACTTGCGGCTTTTGGTGACACGAGTAACAGAGGTCGGACTGTTCACGTCTTGTTAGACTGTCTGTTGGCACGAGTGGCAGTGGGCGGACTGTTCACGCCTTACCAGTCTGCGAGGAGGGCACGAGTTGTTGAGGACTACGGCTCAACAAGTCTGCAATTGTTCGGCACGAGTAGCAGGGGACGGCCTGTTCACGTCTTGCTAGTCTGCGGTGATTCTTGAGAGCGATGATATACGTAAGGCTCGGTTTCCAGCGAGACCTTGTTATCCAATCGTCTCTGTTCTACTTCTTCGTCAGTTCAGGGGTTCCGCTTGTCAGAGTTGTAGTACAGGATCTAATGGCGATGACACAAACCGGCTCGGAATTCCTGCGAGGCGTCGTTATCCAATCGGCATTGACCTGCTCGCGCTCTGGTCAAGGTAGCGCGATATCGAGGAAACGTTAAGGTACAGAGGCTCACCTCAAAACAGCAGCGGTAGACGTCGGCTGCAATGCAACGGCTCTACTCTTGACTGTTGTATGGATGACGTCGTCTGTCGATAACACGGCTCGATATCGGTGTTTCGTGGATGAAGAGGTCTCCCAACAAATGTTGATTTCGTGGATCAATTGTATCCGAAGAGACGAAGTCACGGACTCACAAATTAGACACAAAATCAAACACAATTTGTTTTAAAACCTTTTTATTGAAATTCAAAAGTGTTAGAAAATAATGAATACAAAATCACACGTCTGAACGACTTGAAAGTAAAACATCGAATGAAAAGCCAAGTTCAGATTCAACGTGTTTTTGATACAAAAATTCAAGTTTAAAACAAAGTTCTGAATAATTATAAAATGAGTTAAATGTAAAATTAAAGTTCAAATAATTAATGATAAATAATAATAATAAATAGTTAATGATAGGAAGAAGATGGGAAGACACGGAATGGTCTTTCATATCCCCCTTCTTTCACTTGAGTTCGTCCCCGGACTCTTCAAATGATGACACCGGAGGGCTGAAGTTGAAGCCATCATCTGATTCGGGTTCACTGTCTTCTAGTTCTGTTAATTCGTTAAGATTGAGTTTCTGTCTTTTGTGTTGATCCTGGCTCGAGGTTGAAGGGGTTCTCTGTCTTTTATTTGTCAGCATTTTTTTCCAGCAGTTTTTCATAGAGCCGCTGAGCTGGTCGACCATCCTATCAAACCTTTTTGGATATCGGTTCTCGAAATTATTAAGGAAGAACTGATAATCTTCATTATCAAACTGAAGTTCTCGCGTTACTTGTACTTTCTCTTCCATTGCCTTTATTTGTATTTGGAAGTCCACAATCTGAGTTTGAAGGGCTTCAATCTTTTCTTGATTTTGGTTGTTCTGTTGACGTTCGGCCTCCAATTCATTGTCCTTGTTTTGAGAGTTTGTTCGCCAACTATTAAGTGATTCCTTCAGGGAATCCATCGTTTTCTTATGTTCAGTCGTTGCCGCTGTCATCTCCGTTAACTGTTTCTCGTAAAGACTCAATTTCCCGTTTAAGTCTTGTATTACTTGTTTTTCTTTTTCCAGCGCTCCTGAAATTGTCTGTGAGTTTTCCATATTATTTTTGATAATTAACTCCTTTTCCTTTACTGTTTCCCGAAGAGTTTTGTTGGACTCATTAATCTTTTCCTTTTCTTCGGACATCTCTTTTAAATGTTGCGTCTTTTTATCATAGAGTTGTTTCAGAACCGAGTAATCGTTTTGCAGAGTCTGGATTTTGAGGGTCTTTCCTTTAGTCAGCAAAGATCTGACCACCAAATTGTAAACGTATTCCGGGTTTTGGCAGTCTTTCACAATTTGATCCCACTTTAAATTTAATGTAGGAATTTCTTCCAATAACTCCGATTCTCCAGCGATATTGATATCGGCGAGGATTTGATCACTATTTTCCCAAATTTTAAATTTTGTGAGGTCGTGCCACGGCTTCGTCTCTTTAATATTAATTTGGATTTTCTTTTGATTAGTAATCGAACGAGTATTCGGTCTTTTACGGCCTTTTCTCCGACTAGTGGACGGCTCTAAGTCCATTTCCAACGGAATGTCTTCATCAAATCCTGAGTTGTCTCCCAGCGAGATTGAATCAGTATTGGGTGGTGTCCAAGAACCGCCTTCGGGTGATTTACGGTCAACCGATTCTGGTATCAATTCATCTGATGGTACGTTGAGAGTGATTCTTGTCAATGAATGAATGTCGTTCATCTCATTTCTTTGGCTTTTCCGGGCACTCACTGTTTTTTCAGGGAGGGATAAGTCCTCTACATTTGCAGCCAGAATCGAAGCTTTGCGTTGAGTGACGGTGGAAACACGGCGTTTGCTGCATCGATGGGTCGATTCCGCCTTTGCGAAGAAGACTTGTTCGCAACGATTGCATTTCAGTGACGCTTTGATAAGAGCCTCTCGCAGTTCAAAGGGAACTAAATCTTCAACGTCGATCTCGAATCGAAGTGACGGCGTTTTACAGTCTTTATGGCACTCGATTCGTTGGGTTAAGAAAAGTCTGTCTTTTTCATAGGCTTCAATTCTTTTGAAAGCGCACTCCACGCACACGGCTCTCTTGCAGCAATAGAGTCCTAGTGGTAATGCAGGAGTCGGTGTTTTATAGCAGATCCGACAACAATGATCTTTCATCCACGTCAAGTCCTTTTTTGTCGGTTCTTGAATAATGGCATCCTCTAAGTCTTCCGTTTGAATGGGCGGATCCATTGTGTAATGATCCGAGAGGAAACGAAGAGCTTCGACTCGAAGTTTTCCGTATTGATTGAGACGATAAGCAGGAACTTTGATTACTGATCCCACTGCTCCAAACATTGCACTGATGTCTTTGGCAATGAGATGTTCTTGGGGGAAGAAATTTCGCCCCTGACCATCATTTTTAACTTTTGCCCCTCTATTGGGGTCAAATCGGAAGTTATATTCGACAAAGATTTGGATGTGTGCGGCGCCCCGTCCCAGTAGATCGGCTGCGGGTCCATCCACTGCAAAGAACTTCAGTACTGATGGTATATCTGCGAATCGGGGATCGTCTCGTTGTGTGATCCCATAATAACCAAAGCGGTGATCAGCGATCACAAAGAGACTGTCATAATCAATAACTTCGTCTTTGAAAAGTTGGCCTTTGGCTTCGGCTGCTTTGCTTCTCGTGTCTTCTAATTGTTTCTGAGCCTTTTTCGCCTTTGATATGACTGCCGACGGAAGTTTCACAATTAATGATTGAAAACATTTCACATAAACGGATATGCTTTCGTCTTGAAGTTGGCTCCAAACGACTTCTTCGGCATCATTAAGTTGTGGTATTTTGTAATTTTTCCGTCCAAATTTCTTGTCTGGAGCCATTCTTTGGCTGATAGCCTTCCGTTTCTCTGAAATTAATTCCAAACGTGGGGTTCAATCAATTAATTGATGTGCCTCGATTCTATCGAAGGGTCGCGGATCAATTACGTTCTTAATATTAGGTTAATTCTTAGATCTAATTTGATCAGATTAAAAACTAAATATTCAAAATGTACATAGAATAAATAAAGTTAAAATATAAATATGTTAAAATATTAAATCACTAGAATAGAAAACAAAACAACAACAAAAAAATAATAAAATTAAATACTAATTCGAAGTATTAGTCCGAATAAATAACTCTAAAAAAGGCAATAAAAATAAAAATTTTGAGTTTCTGTTAGGTAAGCGAAAGCTAGTAATGATCATAAATCAAATTTTCTCTCCAATTGTAATTGAAAACTCTGTCGGCAACGATAGAGCTTCAATTGACTAGCATGTGCAACTCTAGGCTTTATTTTTTTTTCAAGGTGTTTGAGAATAAACGTTAATTGTCGTTTTGGATCGTCTTTTATGATTTGATAAATGCCGTCAAATCTATCGTTTAGTTTTCCTCCATAAGCTTTCTTCAAGGTCGGCAACTCTAACAATACTAAATCATTGATTTTGAAATGGCATTGTTTTCGCGTTGCATTACATCGATTCTGGTTATATTTCTGAGAAGAGCAGATATTTAACTTTGCTTTTCTTCTCATCTCTTCAATAGTTGGGAGAGAATCGTTATTCTGTGAACCACTTCTAAGCCCTAATTTACGAGCAATTGTCATCACCGGTTGCGTCCCAAATAGTAATTGCATTGGGCTAAACCTAGTAGTGTGATGTATTGTAGAGTTATATGCATAGCAAATATTATCAATGTTTGCGTCCCAATGCAAGACATTATCTTCAGTTAAAATAGAGAGTGTGGTTCCCATTATGTGGTTAAACGATTCAATCTGACCGTTTGCTTGGGAATTATAAGGACTGATGGTTACTTGTTTTATTCCCCACATATCAAAGAAACTCTTGCAATAATTCCCCGTGAAATTTCTGGCATTATCCGTTCCGATGATATTCGGTGGTCCAAATTTAGTAAATACATTGGCTTCCAGAGATTCACAAATATTTACTTCTGTAGCGCTTTCTAATGGCATAGCCCAACAGTATTTACTTAACTGGTCTATTACTGTGAGCACATAACGATTGAGTGAATCACTTGCAGGCAACGGCCCTATAATGTCTGTGTATAAAATTTGAAGGACGTTGTCTGCGTTATCTGTGCTGCTTTGATATCCAAGTGGCGTTGTTGTTCTAGTTTTCCTGAACTGACAGCTACGACAGGAATTGACGTAATTGCTGATGTCGGTTAACATATTTTCCCAATAGAAGTTTTGGAGAATCCTCCAGGCAGTCTTTTTAACACCAAAATGGCCTGCTTTGGATTCATCATGGGCTTCGTATAAAATATGGCGGATCCAGGCTATGGGCACCACTAATAGTTCTCTCTCAACAGAGAGGTCTTTATTCCTTCTGTAAACAATCCCATCCTTAAAGACATATCGTTTATGGAGATTGTTTCGATTTCTTTTATTTAATGAAGGTTGGGTTAGGAATTTCTTTAAAATTTGGCCAACCCAAAGATCTGCGTTTTGAGCAATTCGCGTATCTTTATCAGACCAGACAGGAGTATTGAACGGAGTCTCCAGTATCGGTTCAATGTCTGTCAAAGCATACATGGCCTGCTCCCTTTCTTCCAATTTTTCTTCTTTGAAGGGGTCTCGACTCAGAAAATCCGCATCTGCGTGATTTTTACCTTTGTTGTAAACGATGGTAAACTGGTAGTCCATTAACTTCAGGGACCAACGGGCGAGTCGATTGGTTAAGTCTTTAGATGTCATCAGGAATTGTAAACCCGCATGATCTGTAACGATGACAAATTTCCGTCCATAAAGGAAGGGTCTAAATTTGCCTATCGCCCAGATAATGGCTAAGCATTCCTTTTCTGAAACACTGTAGTTTCGTTCGTTAGAGGAAAGGACACGGCTAGCACATGCCAAGAGATGTGGTTTATTATCTTGTATTTGAATGAGATGTGCCCCCAATCCAGAATTACTTGCGTCAACTCTCAATTCGGTTGGGCATTCGGGATCGAAGTGGACCAGTATTGGCGCATGTAGCAACCGATTTTTCAGTTCAGTGTATGCCTTGTTCTGTTCCTCTTCCCAAATAAACTCCATATTTTTCTTCAAGAGTCGTAATAACGGTTCTGCGATAATCGAAAAATTTTTAATATATATTCGATAAAAACCTAGAAATCCTAAAAACGATTTCAATTGTGTTGTATTTGTTGGTCTGGGCTTCTCGATTACAGCTGAAATTCTGTCGAAATCTGGAGAAATCCCGTCTGCGCTGATAGTGTGACCCAAATACTTTACAGATGTCTTAGCAAAAGAGCATTTCTTTGCTTTCAATTTGAGGCCATATTCAGCCATTCTTTTAAATAAAATATTCAGTCGACGGATTTGTTCATTGACTCCGGCACTGAAACAAATGATGTCATCCATATAGATGAAACTGATGCGATTATTTTCAATTTTAAAAATCTCGGCCATAGCTCTGACACAAGAGGCTGGGGCCGTCTTCAGACCGAATGGCATTACCCTAAATAGGAATGTGCCTAAATGACATGTAAGGGTCGTCTTCTCCATGGATTCGGATGCCATTGGTATTTGAAAATAGCATTGGTCACAATCCATGACGCTAAAGCGGTCTGAGTGTCTCATTAATCTAAGGGGTTCGTCTAATCGGGGAATGGGGTAACAATCGTCCTTTGTTGATGCATTCAGCCGCCGGTAATCCACGCACAACCTATATGTACTGTCCTTCTTAGGGACCAGAGTTATGGGTGATGACCAACGGGATACGCAAGGCACAATTACCCCCTTTTTGAGCATATCTTCGATTGACTCCTCTATTATTATTCTTTGTTTTTCCGATACGGGGTATGGGTTACACCGAACTGGGGGACTATCTCCAGTATCGATGGTATGTTCCCAAATATTGATTCGACCGATCGGGTCTTCGGGGTTAATAACAAACTGATTGCGGTGTCGTTTCAGAAGTTTGTAAAACATAAACCGATGTTTGGCATTCAAATCTTCGCTGATATCAAAGTTTCGCAGATAGGCCTCATCTGTATGATCAGCGAAGTATTGATCATTTGGTGAAAGTTTTCTTTCTGTGTCGGTTAGAAATGTTATTTCTGGGTTCGGCTCAGAGTCCAATATCTTTTGTATAGTTTCCTGATATGTTTGGACACTGGTCATATAGTTCTTCAGTTTCTTCGTATTTCTGGTGGGAAAATACTTCTTTAAATCAATATTAATATCGATCACCTCTCGACTGAAGGGATGTACACTAAAAATAGACTGATCTTTGAGTACAAAGTTTGGATGAGATGACAGGTTTGTCACATAAACGGAATGTGTTTTGTCTTTGGATATTAGTCCTTTTTCGACTTTCCATCCATCTTTTCTAGCTTTGGTCCGAGTTTTTGTGACAAAAAGTTCACCTTGGAGTTGATCTCCATCACAAACTGTTTCCAAAAGACGAGTCTCGTTTGGTCCAATCACTGTGTCTTTGACAAACTTTGGGTAAACCTTTATAGGTTGAGCTTCAAATCCAATCTCTTGATCCCAAAGGAAGAACGGATTTGTTTCTAATTCCTTATTCTGTTCACAGGATATCAATTTCTGACCAAATGGTGATACGTCTGGAGTGGACTCAAAGTTCTCAACAATTTGAGTTTCCTGTGTTGTTTCCTTCTGTTTTGAGGCCTCTGTTGTATTTATTTCCGGCTTAATATTGGATTTGAGATTTTTGGAAGAGGTGTTCTGCCATCGAAATTTCATACTTTCAATCTTTGTCTTGAGCTTGTCCCGGAAAGACTCTCCAGTTGAGACACCTCGACTTCGAGCTGAAATCAAAAGGTCGGCTCCTCTAATGAAATCCATTCCCAGAATTATTGATGGTGTCTGCCGTTCATAAATGCCAAAGTGTATGAGGGCAGTGGTGTTCTTGTACTTAACTGGTACGTTCAGTTTAACCAGTTTAGGGGTGGCGTCCGAGTTGTTGATTCCTGTCAACTTCCCCCAAGGCCAAGGAATAACTTTTCCTGGTATCGTTTTAGCCAATGTGGCATCTATCGCACTGTTACAACAACCCGAGTCAATCATAGCTGGTCGCCATTCCGTATTTATAAAGACTCGAATCATTGGCGGATAGTTGTCTTTTAAATTATAATTTAGAACAGTTTTGTCAATGGCTTTCACTGTTGTCGTTTTAGCTGTCTTCTGAAACATTGTGTGGGGAAAAGCCACATTCAAAGGATTAAAATCTTCATCGGCTTCTTCTTCCTCCAATATTTCCGTATTCATTAATTGATCAACTAAATCATCGTCAAATTCCTCAAACCAAAGACTATCTGTGTTGTCCTCTTGAGTGGCAGCCGCAGCTTTAGGTTTGCTTTGATTACTAAGTCTATTGGCTGCTAATTCTCTTAATTTGGATCGAATTTTGATCATGTCTCGAGTTTTTGGACATCTGATCCAAGTATGTCCCAACTCTTTGCAATTAATGCATTCGAATTTCGATTCGTCCCTATTACGAAATCTGTTTCGTAATCTCTCCACCCATTTGTCTTCTTCAGTTTCTGGAAGTTCTATTTCCCTTTTTGGCGGAGAACTTGGGCGGCGGTTTGTATTTCTGTTTATATTTTTCCTACTCTTCAAATCGGATTTGATATCAGAGTTTTGGGATGATCGAAGTCGACTCGTTTTGGAGACATGCGCTGATGTAACGTCGTCAACCGCTTTAAAGACTTTTAATATGTCATCGACTTTCTCATACGTCACAATCTGTTGTAAAATTGGGTCTCCATATAAACCGTTTTTGATATAAAATAATCGTCGCTTTTCTGACATTTCAGGGTCTGCTAGTATGGCTAAATGTTGGACTCGAAGGACATAAGCGTAATAACCTTCTTGAGGTTCCTTCTGAATACGGGCCAATTCATTTTCTATCAAAATTTCGTAATTATTGGGCCGATATCTCTTTAAAAATTCCTCTTGGAATGTTGTCCACTCAGGAAGTCGGTCGACATTAGTGTCTACTCCTTGTGTACAGAAGGTAGCTGTAAACCAGCTTTTGGCTTCCGACTTAAGTTTATGTCGAACCTGTTTGACTTTTACTACATCTGACCAACAATTGTTGTCTGCAATGATCTTAAAGTCTCGAAATCAATCCATGGCTTTACTTGTTTCACCATTGAATACTTCCGGTATACATCGGACAATTGATCCAGTATTTGTTCGGCTTGACTGCAATGTTGTGGTCAGTTCTTTGAAAGCAGTGGTCAGGGATGATACGAGTTCTGTCCCGTTATTGTTGGTAATGGATTCTCTCTTTGGGTTTATTTGTTCCTCCGACAAGTTTAAGGAACTATTAGAAGCGTTCGTACTTGTCTGGATTAACCGTTCAATGTCTTGGTCTAAGTTCACGATGTGCTGACCGCTCACTTCCTTTTTCTTGGATTTGTTATCTAAAATGTCAGTGATGTCAGATCTCAAATGAAACATTTGAGTAAAGATAAATTCGTCTTTAATTTGATTATCCGTTAGCGCCTGTTCGACGATATCCACATCTTTTAGAATCTCTTGGAGTTGTTCTTCAGTCTTAGAATGTAAGCCCAAATCTTTGTTTCCTTCCAGATGTCTTTTAATAACTTTAATTTTGTAAAGATTATAATTCTTTTCCAAAGATTTGTCTGTTTCTATAAAACTTTTAGGTTTGGTGACATTTAAATCAGTGTCATTTGAAACCATTTGGCCTAACTTCTGATTAGCTTTATTTAAAGTCTCGCGAAGTTTAAGTGTTGTTACACTTCCTTCAGAATCGTTTCTCTGATGTCTAGTGTCAGCTTTCATATGGTTTAGCGAAATAGATGGTGACACTGTCTGATGGACTTTTTTCAAAACTGCCTCGAAATCCGCGAGTCTTTGATTCATGTGTTGAATCGATTTCTTTGAGTTTTCGGTCTCATTAATTTGAATTAGGTCTGTAATGTTTGCCTCAATTCCATCTAGACGGCTGTTGAGGTCATTAAATTTATCAGTTATATCATTTCGCGTTTCATTGTGTATCAATGAATCGTTTGTCATTTCTTGTCTGATGTCTGCGAGTTCTTGACTAAATTGTTTATGAGACTCACATTTAGTGGTCGACAGACTTTCAATTTTTGTTGACTGTTCCTGTATAGCGGATAACATGAGACCAAGGACGTCTTTTGTCTGTCCGATTAATGTGTGGGTTAACTCCACTTTATTGTCAATCACTTGCAGGGATTCTGCCGTTTCCTCTCGACTTTCTTTAAAAGTTCGTATTGCATCTAATACTACTTTTTCAATATCCTCGTCCCCTTTATGAATTGATTGTGTGGTGATTTCGGGGTCTTGAGTTTGGGTTTCTTGGGAAACATTAAGCGTCAAATCTGTTTTTAACTGACTACCCATTCGAAAAACCTTTGGTTCAGTTGGGTTTTTATCAGTTTCTGTTGATTTAATCAATGTTGTCTTTCGATTAAAACTGTTTGATCTGTCTCTCTGTATAAATTCGTTTATAGCCTCAACTTGGTCTTCATTCACTGGCTCTATCTGATCCATCTGGGTGAACAGATTATCAAAGTCGGTTTGATCTTCATTAGTTGGAGTTTTCAGAGTTTCGTCCGTTGTTCTTTGAACGTCTTCTTCTATTTCTTCTTCAATTGAATCATAACTATCGCTGAATTTCTGTCTCCAATCCAAAGCCCATTGTCTTTTCCGATTAATTTCGGTCTCAATTCTTGCAATTTTATCTTTCTGGTAAAAGAAAACAGTCATTACTTTGTTATAGATTTCTCTTTCGTTGGCTATCCATTCATCAATAACTTGTATGATTTCGAAGATTTGTTTTAAATCCTTTAAATGGATATTTGGCGAGATTACATCTTCAAAAAGTCTCTTCTGTGATGTGTGTCTTTGTTTTGATATCGAGGAAAAGAGAGAGTTCTGGGATAACTGCAGGTCAATTTTTCCTGATTCCTCAGGAAACGGAAAACAGAGTGGTTGTGGTAATGGTGATTGGTCTGAAGGACCACCACTCCCCTCCTCGAAGACATATCAGACAATCGCCGTTTGGTTTCTTTCACCCTTTGGTAAATTTCTTGAGATCTGGGTGAAAGTTTAAGGGGTGGTTTCATGTACGGGTTACGAGGACGGCCTTTTGGGTTAGGAAACAAAAGTTTATCCGTTCTGTACCCAAATTCAAAATGTTGTCGAAACAACTTGGAAATTAATTGTTAAAACACTCCTTAAAATTTATAATAAAATTAACAAATAAATAACGACTATATGAAATGAAATAAAATGATTAAATAATACGACTGAGTTGGCACTGAAAGTTTGAAAAAGTCACTAATAAAGGGCTCCCCTCCACCAATTTAGTAGAAGGAAGGCGCCTCCACCATGTGCAAGGTGTACGCAGGTCAGTAGTGACTGGGGGGCACCCACGCCTTGCTTCTGGCTTGTAATTAATAAATATCAAGGAAACCTTGATATCCAATAATCCAAGGCAGGGATCAGTCAATATTAGATGTCCAGAAATCGGGTTCCTAATAAATAGTCCAGGGGGTTGGCTTCTCCGTCAGTATCCGGTTTCCAGGCGTCGGGTCTTGATGATCCAGTCGTTGGCTTGAACAGGTTGTGTTGGCTAGGCACTACCCTTAATGTTCAAGTGCGACTATAGGTTTGGTTTGGTTTTGATATCGGCGTAGACTGGATATCCAATCCGCGTCGATCCAAAGGGGTTGAGTTGATCAGAATCAAAGGAGGACTTTGATATCTGAGTGGATTTGATTGAAGAGCGGCGTCGATGAGAGCTCTGGTCCGTTCACAAAGTTCACCGATTCACTAATCAATTGGGTGTTCGCACGTACACCAATTACGAGATAACAGTCGTAATGATGGCTGCGAGAGCACGAGTGGCGAGAGACGGCCTGTTCACGTCTTCGTCAGTCTGCTGAGTAGGGCACGATTTACCAAGGGCTACGGCTTGATAAGTCTGCCGTTTTGGTGGCTATCAGGGACTACGGCCTGATAGGGTCTTCTGAGTTGTATTTCGGTATCCAATGGCGATGAGGTGACAGCTCGGATCACAGCGAGAAGTCACTATCCTATCGGCAATGATACGATCGCGCTCAGAATGGCACGAGTTGTCAAGGACCACGGCTTGACAAGTCTGCAAGAGGTGCACGAGTAGTAGAGGACGGACCGTTCACGTCTTACTAGTCTGCTAAGTTCTGGCACAAGTTGTTGAGGACTACGGCTTGACAAACTTGCGGCTTTTGTGACACGAGTAACAGAGGTCGGACTGTTCACGACTTGTTAGTCTGTCTGTTGGCACGAGTGGCAGTGGGCGGACTGTTCACGCCTTACCAGTCTGCGAGGAGGTCACGAGTTGTTGAGGACTACGGCTCAACAAGTCTGCGAGTGTTCGGCACGAGTAACAGAGGACGGACTGTTCACGTCTTGTTAGTCTGCAATGAATGCACGAGTAGCAGAGGACGGCCTGTTCACGTCTTGCTGGTCTGCAGTGATTCTTGAGAGCGATGATAAACGTAAGGCTCGGTTTCCAGCGAGACCTTGTTATCCAATCGTCTCTGCTCTACTTCTTCGTCAGTTCTCCGGTTCTTCTTATCAGAGTAGTAGTACAGGATCGAATGGCGATGACACAAACCGGCTCGGAATTCCTGCGAGGCGTCGTTATCCAATCGGCATTGATCTGCTCGCACTCTGATCAAGGCAGCGCAGATATCGAGGAAACGTTGATGTACAGAGGCTCACCTCCAAACAGTGGCGGTAGACGTCGGCTGCAATGCAACGGCTCTACTCTGGACTTGTGTTTGTGTGACGTCGTCTGTCAACAACACGGCTCGATATCGGTCTTCCAACAAATGCTGATTTCGTGGATCAGTTGTGGTCAAAGTAACGAAGTCACGGACTCACAAATAGACACAAAATCAGAACACAATTTGTTTTAAAAACCTTTTTATTGAACTCCAAAATACAATCGAAAAATAGCTACAAAAACACGTCTGAACGACTTGAAAGTAAAACATTGAATGAATAAATCAGTTCAGAATCCACGTGTTTTCGATACAAAAATTCAAGTTTAAAACAAAGTTCTGAATAATTATAAAATGAGTTAAATTTAAAAATAAAGTTCAAATAATTAATGATAATTAATAATAATAAATAGTTAATGATGGGAAGAAGATGGGAAGACACAGAATGGTCTTACAAACCCATTATAGATTTTTTCAAAAAACTTTGAAAGAAAAAGTTAAACCAGCAACAATTGAAAAATTTAAGGTCTGAAACTGA
>JAQIWP010000752.1:0-20651 GCA_034695525.1 Euzetes globulus | reverse complement strand
CTAAATTCTTCGCATTTGATTACTAGCTCTCAGAGTGTTCACAGAGGTAGGAAGAGAGAGAGAGTGAGAGAGAGAGAGAGAGAGAGAGAGAGAGAGAGAGAGACCAGAATTTATCTTTAAGAACAGAAAATAGTGGAATTTCAAGTTATTTAATATTTATTGGGTTTATATAATTTTTTCCAAAACTCTCCGATCAAATAGCGATAAAATTTTCTTTTTTAATGAATATTAAAAATAATCTAATTTTACTTTTATTTTACTGGTTTTTCTCATGTATACACTCTTTCACAAATAGTATATCTCCCGTGAAACCAATACTTTGACCTCATTTTAAATGAAACCTCAAAAATCTCATTTGAAAATACTTTCCCTATCATTGACAATGGATTCAAAGCAACACTTTTCCCAATTGTAGTAATGATAATAATTATTTATTATAAATATAACAATAATAACAAAAAACTGGATTTTATTTCAGAAAAAATAGACCGTAAATAGATTTAGCTTAAAATTATTCATTTCTAATTCAATTTACTTTATTCAACAACTTATTGAAAAAAAGTTTTTTGTCACTCGTTTGATAAGAATTGAGTTCTTTATAAAGAAGATCCAACAATAAAACTGTAAATTGGAAAGTTGTTTCTACTAGATTATTGTTTGAACAATTTGTCAACATTCTCTCTCTCTCTCTCTCTCTCTCTCTCTCGCGGTCTGTTTCATTTGAGTCTATATAAATTAAATGATTTAAAAATGTTTCTTGATTATAATAATTAGAATGGGATAAATGAGTAGTTCAATGATATCTGAACAGAAAAGCCTTAAACTTATAGCTCGATAATTCGATAATACAGTATTTAATCATTTGATGATAACAATGAAATGTTGGCTCGAATTTCACCTTCAGATCAATTTAAAGTAATCATAAACTCACAGCTCGTTTGTTAAAAGAGTAATTGGTTTGAGGACTACCGACACATCATTACAGGATATCTCATGTTATCGCCTGAATGTTTGATATCTTATGAAACATATGACCACCGGATCTAAACCATGTTCCAACATTTTATTCGATAAATTACAGCCTATTCTTCTTATCATTGAATTCATTTAAATTTTAGGAATGAGTTTCTTTCAAAATTAGACCACATTTTGAATGCATTCAATTCAACAAAAGGTTAAATAAAATACAACTAATTTTCACTATTATTACAAGAAATGCAAGAAAAGTGAATTTTTTTGATTGAATATAATCTTAAAACTTGAAATAATTGTAGTGAAGAAAATTAAGGCTTTAATACTGATAAGGATTCGCTATCAAATCAACCTTGATTACCACTTTAATTATAACTACAGAGTCCGATTTAGTCATTTCTGGTAAAACGCATTCAATTAGGGAATAGTCTGAACTATTGCATGGAAACTATCATTAGTTTACTGATTGTGTCCGTCATATGACATATGATTTTTTAAAAGTATGAACAAATTAAATAATTCGAAAGACTTCGAAGAACTGAAAAGCAATTTTGTTGGACTGATTTCTAGAAATACAAATTATTTCGTTTAATAATAATCAATTCAAAATAATTTCTGAACAATGAAAACAAATAATTTGTCAAAAACTAAGAATATTCTTATTTAATAAAAGTGTAGATAAATCTAATCAAAACGTGGAGTCATTCAAAGAGAGGGAAAATTCCGAACAAAATGTTTGACTCGAGTTTTGATAATTATTTTCAGGAAAGAGTAGAGTTATAATCAAATATGGAAATTATGACTTTTAACCACTAAAATGCTTAACATTAACATTGAATTAGAGATAAAATAACTTGCCAAAAGTATTAAACTCGGCCCAAGAAAAACTATTAATTGAATGACTCATGAGATTTAGGTTCCGTTTTCTTTGATTGTATTTCCTTTTGATAACTGACTTTATCAGAGAAATGATATATTTTTTCATCGTTTTTATCAATTTTGGTGAAAATATATTTATGAGAACAAAGTCGAGTGAAAGACAATTAAACTGAAAGCCATACAAAAGAGGAATTTTTTGTTTTATTTAATTCTGAAAAACTATTGACTGAATAAAACATATAGTTTTAGTACAAGACTTATCACACGATAAGTGGGTTACGTTAGTAATTATCCCAATAATGAAAAACACTATTAATTGTCGTATATTTTGCTTTAGAAAAGAGGTACAAAAACTAAAGCCTTTTTAATATTGTCCTGAACTTGATTTTCACAGAACAGCGCTTTTATCTTCAAACCCAATTCATTTCCATAATTGTGACAAAAGATTTTCTTTGATTTATTTCTAACCAAAAAGAAACGGAAAAAAAAAGAAAACGCATTTCAAATATCATTTGGAAAACAGACGCAAATTCATCAATCATTTGGTCGAATAGAAGATGCGATTATTGGGTCATTCAGTCGTTAAGAGAGAAAACACTTCAATAACGATCTCATTATTATGAGATTGAATTTAAAGAATAGTTTTATACAACGTTTGAAAATAGTATTGACATAGAAATGTAAAAACTTATTATTCAGTCGACAAACGAACAATTAGTCGACAACTAATTCTCGTTTTATTTCTGAATTCAGAGACTTTTCTAACAGAGACCAGTTTTGTGTGTTTTTATACCTGTTGTGCAATTCTTGTCTTACTTGTTGTTCAAGACTTCTGTTCATATTTTTTCCATTATTTTAAAAACGGATTTCGTATTCAAGAAGAGAGAGTGAAAAAAGGGAAAAAATCAAATTTAAAACAAGATTTTAATAACCATAATAAGAATGATAACTTCGGAACAATTCTTTACAAATATAATGATTAAGAATAAGATTTTCTTTTAGATTTGAAACATTTAACAATTCGTTTGAACTGTAATTAAACTCAATTAGCATTTGGATTATAGCACCGAAAAAAATCGAGTCATTTATTCAAATAAATTATTTTGGTTTTTAATGAATAGACAGAAAGAGACCCTTAAATGTAATTATTTTCAAAGATATATTCAAATGTAAATATAATTTGTTTTTCATTATAAAACATTTTCAGCGATGTTATAGAAAACATCAGAAATTTGATTTTACAGTGAATTTAATGTCAAATCAATTGATAATTGTTTTGTAAAAATAAACATATTTTCTAACAGAATAGAAGAGCACCGAAAATAGGATCACTTTTTTTGTTTCAATTACTTTAATGACTAAAACGGCGAATAAAATTAGAAACAATTATTTCAAACATTCATTCAAAAAATGTATTAAAACTTTTAAAATATGATTTCTTCGAATAATTTTTAATCTTTTTTTCCGATGATATGTAAAAATTTAATAATAAATTTCAATTTTCAACAGCCATTCATCACATTTCGGTTAATATCATTAGTTATGTCTTCAGCACTAAATGCCAATCAATAAATCACTTTTTAAAATAATAACAAATCAATTGATGAATATTATCGCAAAAATACAACTATTTATCAGACAATATATTTGTCGGTTTGAGAGGCGATTTGATAACAATTAAATACATTATATATTAGGCGACAAAATATTTAGAGCCAAACAAATCAATTATAAAAGATATACCGAACCAGAGGGACAACTATCATATAATCGAAAGTACCATCAATTGGCATAACATTCAAATAATTGTGATTTCATAAAAATGTTTGATTGTTTTCAATGACAAAAATGTGTTTTCCAATCAAATTAAGTCATAATTTAAATGTTTACTCACTTTACAAGTCTTTAATCTGAAAATACGATTGGTAGGGGAAAGCCATTCAGCACATGCCATGGGTTCCCAATTAATTGACAGTATCTGTAGTTTATTAGTTATTCCAATAAACAGAAAACATTGAAACAAAATCAATAACTCGATTGTGAGCAGAAATGAGGAGAAAAGCCTCAAATATTTTAAAGGTGAAAATATTTAGGCACTGGTTATGTATCGTATGTTTTCTTATAAATTAGATTTCAGGCTCTCATCTGATCGAAAGTCAGAAAAAGGCGATTTAGTTACGGCTCCGATTAACTTATCAATTATATTAATAACAATTTTTGTATTTTCATGATTGTTTAAAACAGTATTTAAAATATGTATGAATATATACTAAACTATATGTATATATTGATCACTGAATATGAGGTCTGAGTCAACTGAGCGGTCAGTTAGTGTCAAATGTGGCCCTAATTGTCGTCAATATATGACATATAAATATATATATATATTTAGTAATGAAAGTGAAATCAAATGATTGATTGAAACAAAATTCAGACGAAATTTAAACAAAACAAAGATTTGAATAAATGGTTACATCGATGAGCCGTAAGGAGTGCTCGAATGGGTGTCCATTTGCAGCCCTTTGGCGATCTCTGTGTCAACACTTTCGGGGGGAACGCCGACGTTCGTCAGCAACGACTTGAGGACATTGAGCTCTTTGGAAAGCATATCGACTTTTTTCCTAAGGGAGTCGTTCTCTCGCGCCAACTCCGACACCTTCTTCTCCGTTTCTCTACTTCTAATCTTTGCCTTTTCCCGACTCTTGCGAACGGCTATATTATTTCTTTCCCTCCGCTTCTTGTACTCATCTGAGGCCTTATCCACATTTTTCTTACTATTTTTGTGCCCTTTATGCCCTGAGCGCATACTATTGCTCCCGAAGTGTGCCAAAGAAAGTGGACTCTGGTCTGCGCTGTCGGTCCTACCATTTAACTGTTGGTCTCGATTGTCGTAATGTCCAGAATAGCTGCCACCGGAATAGCCAGAGTTCTGACTACAACTGCTGGAGAAGTCCACGTCAGGATCGATGGGTTCCTGTTTCACGGAAGAGTTGGCGTCGTGTCCGTACCTCTCGTTACCGACACTTGACTGCTGTGGCATTGAATACGGGTCTGAATGGTGTGAATGTGAGGTCTGGCCGTAATTGTTTGTACTGTTGTGTTCGGCCACTTCTGAGCTCTGCTGTTGTCTCTGGTGTTGGTTCTGATGCCCAGAAGTGTTACGACTTTGTTGTGACTGTTGTTTGTCGTTAAGAAGTGCTGAGAAGATGGAGACCGAGTCGTCTAAAGATGTGTTTGTGTTTGAATTGATTTCGTTTGTAATGAACTGTTGAATCGACATGTGATCGAAGGTCAGTTCGGGTGCCGTCAGATCCGCGACCGACAGCTCTACTGATTGGCGACTGTTTTGCGCGAAGTGTTGAGGCGAAGAACACTTATTGTGGGACTTCAAAGGCGTCGACTGTTCATAGAATTGCGAATCCATTGCCATCGAGACCGGACTGCATATCAACGGCCACTCATTGTCCAGTTCTACACCAGAGGAATATCGCTGTCCTTTGAAATTAGCCGTCTTGAGGCTCATAGAGGCGAATGGGTCCAAACCTTAAGGGTTGGACTCACTGTCAGCGTTGTCTTCTTTAGAGTAATCAGTGGTCAGTGGAAGACTGAAGTGACGTGAAGAGAGTTGTGGCAACTCTTGTGGCAACTCTTCGGGAGTGCGTAACAAACAAACGATTGCTTATATCGTATGCAATGCTATACTAACTGATCGTTTCTGTAGTGACTGTACTTTAAAGCACTGAATCGTATGAAAGACAAAACACTCTTTGAATTCAAATCAATAACAATTGACTTCACTTTTGACTCAAACTTTACTTCAAATATAGTTTTTAATAGTTTTCAATCACTTTAACCAAAATTTTATGAGTTTTATAATCAAATAATTTGAGAGAATATCTGGTATTTAAATGTTGATTGAGATGTAATAAAATGAAAACTCAGTTACGAGACATAAAAGCAAACTGAGAGCAAAGCGAGACTAAATCGAGGTCACAACAGCTCAGCCTATCCTATGCCTATCCTATGCCTATCACAGCCTATCAGCTCTGACGCTAACAAACATGCGTTCAACACATATTACTCCGCCAACAAACCGTCAATTGCAGTGACCACCACTTATTACCGCTCATTACCACTACCAAACTTCTGTCCATCAATTCGTTCCAATTTTATTTTACCAATTTTTACATTCATCATTTACAGATTACTAATGGCGCCTTGTCCTCTTCAATAGACACACTGAACGACAACAAAATGAAGGAACAATTGGTACGTCGGACAGAAATTAGTGCCAACACGTCATCACTGCAATGTTTAAAGAGAAGTCCTGCGCTTTTCATTGCTCTACCCTTTGTATGACGTAATCTAGTGGTGAACACTATGTTTATCGCTTTCATTCAGATCTGAGCTTTAATTTTTGAGTCCGACTCAAACACTTATTATTGGCCAGATATTAATTTTTACGGTCAATCCTCGGTTTAAGAGAATTGTTGGTAACACATCGAGATTTTTTTTCTCAAATACGGATAACCTAACATTAGATTAGAGCTTTTGGTGCGGAAAACACTGTCTCTTAAACCGGAGTTTCTCTTAAATGCGGTCCTCTTAAACCGAGGACAGACTGTACCACATTTACTGACAAATAAAAAATCAATCTTCTAAAACAGATTTTCATTTGTAAAGCACATCAGGGAATTTACTTCCGTTTAAATTAAATAATTGTTAAACTACCTGGTACTTTAGAATAGGTATTAAATGATAGTAAATTAGCATGCTATCTATTTAGCAGCATTATTTTAGAATCATTACAAATTGAAATTTCAATCAAAATACTCAATAAACTCCATTGATGAATGATTAAGATAATTTTCTAAACCAATACCTTTTATATTCCAAATTTAGATTAAGAACATGAAGTAAACATAAAGTAAAAGTTGAGGCTCGTGCCTTGCTCATTCTTAGTAATGATTCGTAATGTGTTGTAGCGATCCTGAAATAACGAGTGGTTTCTGGATTTCAAGCGACTGTTTTATATTTTCAGTGCTATATATTCTACACTTTTTTATACGCTATATATGATTGACTATAATCGGAGTAAAAGTTTTGTATACAAGCAAAGTGCGCCGTACAATTAAGTAATTCATAATAAATATGAAATTGAGTACTTTGCACAGATGACGTGTACTTTGTTTACGTATAAAACTTTTACTTGAATTATACAACAGGCATAGAAATTTTACTTTCGTTTTAATCGATTGCCACAAAAAAATATTCATTGCCTGAAATTCACAATTCATTTACTCTTCACAGCAATTAAAAACCAAATGGGAAACAATTAGATAAAAATAAACTAGAACCTGTCTGAGAAACAAAAATTAGCGCGTTTGGTCCGTCAGTTACTTTTGATAAAAATTCCTTTTTCTTAATCTCATTTAAATAATTATTAAAATAATTTCCAGACAATCAACTTGAAGATAAAAACTTATTTTAATTTTCATCTCGAAATTCACTTAAATGTTTTGATTAGAAAAGTTGTCAAAAGTTTTCAAATATTTTTTTTTAAAGAATATTGATCTTTAGGAATTTGAGTGAATCTGAGGGCTGTGTTGTTGTGTCAGTTCGTAAATAATATGTTTATTTTGATTCGTCGTTAAAAACCCGAAAATAAATGTTTTGAAGAACACTTTCAAAAAACATAAGTGTATTAAACAAAAAATTATTTATTCAGAAGCCATATAATTAGAGAGAAGACATCGAGTGTTAACCGGTTCGCATAAAACCTGAAATTAGGTAGTGGTGGTGTCTGACTGCCCGTCAGCCCTTTCCTCGGCCCAATAGAGCCAGTATTACACGCTTTGACGGCAATGCGAGTTATGAATCAGTTGCACAACTCGTACGCAAGTCTTCCTCAATCAAGTACTGTATAGAGAGGCAAATACTCTGAAAAACTAGCCTTGAAATGAAAGGACTGCTTTCCTTAAGCTAATTATTTACAACAAAAAACTTAGTTCAAAGAAAGAACAGACCTTTATTGTACTTGTGATTCAATCACCTTAGAGAATTCAACGATATTAGAGCAGAGATGTCCAATAAAAGGATATTTCAATTTAAACTCAAACCTAAAGACAAAATATCAAATACCCCCGTTTAAAGTAAAAAATTGTTTTCCAGTTCTTTTTAGTCAGACTTGTTTTGATTTACGTGAGAGTGGGAATGGGTGAGGTCTTAAGGACGGAATAATATAAACAAAACGTTTAATTTGTTTTTAAATTCTTTTGACAATTTTAAAATTTCAATTTCAAAGACAAATCGGACATTTGTTGCGAATTAGTTTTGTAATGACTTTTTAGCAAAAATATAGTTAATTACCATTTCTATCAACTCATATCTCAAGCAATTTACACAGAATTAACATTTTAATGGAAATTTTTAATAGCAATAAATTTATATTAAACTAATAGAATCCATTCATTTTTGTACCAAGCTATTAATTAAAATATTCATACCTTGAATTCAAAGAATTCATTGAAATTTGCCCATATTCACTTATAATTATTACAATGACCAACTATTCTACTCGTAGTTACTGTAAAATAATCCAGGCAACACTAGACCGACATTTTGTCGTTCCCTGCGATGAAACGACCACTGGTTTCAAATTTCGATTTTAACATTTTTATTTATTATTTGTTTGCCATTATTTTATCGCCAGAATATTCTTTAGAACGACCTCGATCTGACCAAACATATATCAGTCGGGATATGTAAAATAGGCATAAATAGCATTTATTAGTTTTATTAGCGTTCAATTTAGCCCAAAGTGGCCACTCTCCTTTCAATTCAAACTTTTTAAACCAAAAAATGTTAGGCCTCTTTTAAATAATTCATAAAATGACTTCTCGATGGATAACCTCGTTCAATGTCATTTCGCAAAGAGATTATTTTGAATTTACCTCGAATTGAGAAAAAACAAGATAAACGTCTCCTGCTTTTTTAAATGTTACATTAATTAGTCGAATAATATTTTCGCAACTAATGACGAGAGCGACTATTTTTTTTATTTACTCATTGAAATAATTTATTAACTCATTGACGCTTTGAATGCCTTCATTTCGTATCAAAAGCTGATAGCATTAAAAGAAAATCAATGAAAACAAAAAATATTTTCCTGTTATTAGATTAGAAGTGTTTACTATTATAATAATAAGTCTGAAAAACAATTTAAAATTTTGAAAACATTTTTTTTAATGAATAATACCATGGGTCGCCAAGGTCTGAGACCTCAGGGGAGGGCTAAATGGCGGATTTTCCCTCAAACCTCAGAGGGGATATAAGGGGAGGCTATTTTTCCAAGATGGTGGCCGGAAATACCGCCAGAAGCGGCCATTTCGTTTCTTATTCCTGCCTAAATCCAGTTAAATTAAGCTCAATTTAGTTTAAATTGCCTTTAATTCAGTTAATATACAGTTTAATCGGTAAAATTACCGACAAAAAGGCGAAAAATCTGGAAAAATGGCCGATTCGCGCCAAGCGGCAATTTTTGAGGGATCCGTTACTTTACGTTTTTCCTTTACAATATTTTTCAAACCTCAGGGGAGTATTTTGGCAAATTCTCGACCTCAGGGGGTGTATACATACTATACCCCCTTTATGGTGACCCCTGAATAATACAGTTATTTGAAAGATTATTAACAATGTAAAATTCAAGTGGAAATTCAATTAAAATTATTGTGCTAAATTAAAAAATAATAGAAATGAACAAGGTGATATTGTAACTGAAATTAGCCTGCTTCAATAAGAGTGTTGATTATTGAGTGTGTAAACAAATTATTCAAATGCTTTGAAATGAAAGCTTTTTTGATTTCGATCCAACTCTGAAGTTGAGATCAAATTAAGGTTAGAAATCATAACATTATTATTACAATAATTTTTGGCTCAAAATGTTTCCGAATGTGGCCTTAATTAGTCTAAATTACAATTTAATGAAATATCAAAGTACTAGACTTAATCATAGAAAAAATTTAGTCAAAGTTAATCCTGGAATATTCAGCAATAGACCAAGATTTGGGCAATTCTGTTGAATTTTTTTTTCTAAGAATTTAAAATCTTGAAAAATAATTTCTTAGAAATAATTCGCAGAAAAAAAACAATTTCAGAGAATAAAAAATATATTGGTAATTAACTTTGATGAGTTTCGAGAGGAAACCTATTTTCATGACTTGTTTTTTAAACCTTTGAACTTGTTGTAAGAAGACAGTGAGATTTTGCCCAAACTTTCTACAGCTTTCTACAATTGCAAGTCCAATTTACCCTTCAAAATATTGGAGGACAGAAAAAGAGATTGAATTTCAAGTGCAGTAGAGAAGAATGACATAATGATGAGGGATAAATTTATTTAAATTCGTCGATTTGCGGATTACCACAAGTGAGACACGACGTCAATTGTCACTGAGTTGTTTGCGTTGAACATCAAACTGTTTATGTTTACAACTAATGTTTAAACGATTCAATTTATATGAATACAAGCAATTGATTCAATTCATTAAATTCTTGATTAATAACAACTGATTAAATTAAATGAAAATAAACTAAATTAGTTATTCGATTAATTTTTGAACCAAACTTTCTGTTCTTATTTTACAATTTAGTGGTAAAGAAGAAAAGTAAAGATCAAATAACCTCTAATTTTGAGCTTAAACTGAATTTAAGCTAAATTAAGTATAGTCTAACTAAAATAAGGCAAGAATCAGAAAGAAATGTCCTTGGCCTCCGGCGATATTTCCGGCCGTCATTTAGAAAAATACCTCTTTTTAAGTTAGAAAAATATTTTATTTTATCCACCCTTAATATCCTCCTTAGATGTCGCACCTTGGCTACCTGTGATATAAAGTAAGACTCGAAATATTAAAAAATTGGGAACTATATTTTGATTATTTTTTGAATTTCTTTACTTTGAGTATTATGTAGGGGTGTGCAAGAGGCCATTTCCTGAAATATCCACCTTTGAAAATTGACTCTAAGGGATAACCTATGAGGCTTGGGAAAAGAAAAATGACCGCGCGAAGCAATGCGAAGCGTGGCGGTGATTTTTGTAATAGCGGTCAATTAAGAATATTCAAGAACAAAATGGCGGCTTTTTCGTTTGCCATTTTGAAAGTATCCCCTCCTTATATCCCCTAGGTTTTCGTCTGAAAATGAGTCATTATCCTTCTGCTATATCACCTAGGGTCACGGACCTTGCACACCCCTGGTATTATTGTGAGAACAAATTTAAAAAGGGTGAAACCTTGATTAAATATCTCGATTTTAGCCCTTAATTTTTTGTTTGTAGATTTTATAGTGTAAAATATTAATTTGAAATGTTCACGTTCTAGGATATAACTAAGTTAAAACAAGCAAATAAAGTGACTAAATTTCAAATGAAATTTGTGATGTTTAGTGTTTATTGACAATGATTTTCATAGTTGGTCACTCATTTTTGAAATATACCTGCACAGTCCTAAACTAAAATTTTGTTTATAATGTACCGATCAATTGACATTTTGCTAAATTACAGTGCATTCCTTTTGCTATTTGACAAAAACAGACAATTAGTTTCGTGAAAATCATTTTATGTAAACCTTTCCTCAAATGCAATGAATGTGTTTTAACTTTTAAAACATATGACTATTATTTGAGAATTTTATGAGGAAAAGGCCTTAGAAGTGGATAATAAAAGGAGTTTTTTGCATTTAATTAAAGAGCGGTCCGAAAGTAAATTGACTAATTTTGGGAGTAGTCGGAGCTCGCCTTGCCACAATAATTTTTTTTTGAATTTAAGTTCAAATGAAAGATATACATTGTTGTTTTAAATGGTATATCAATTTGAGCATAGAATCTAATATGTAAAGCTGCGTTCGCACGACGACTTATTTGAGTCTACTTACTTGAGTATCTCTGTAGACTTAAAGTAAATTGAAAAACTCGTTCGCATTGAAAAACTTAAGTTTATCGGCTGTTTATTAAAACAAAATAAATTCAAAATTACAAATGTCAACAAATGTATATTTGAATTGAGCACAGGTTCTGTGCTTCATTTTGATTGAACAATAAACAAGTTACGTTTGCACTAACTTAAGTCGAGTCTACTTACTTAAGAATGGGTCTGTAGCAGACTTGAAATAAGTGGACCTGACTTGAATAAGTACAGTGTACTTGTACTTGTTCGTGTGCGAACGATCAGATCAAGTCAAGTAGACTTTACTTAAGTTTGCCTGTGCGAACCCAGTATAACACACGGGTATAAAACTGACTAATAGCACATCTACATGTAGAAATGTTTTGCAAAATGGTCTCTAATAAAAGCAACAAATTTATTAAAAGTGTTTAAAATATAAAGTCCACTTATGAATCCGATATTTTTGTACTTTTCCCCTTGTTTTTAACAACACCAAGCATATATATACTTTTGGTGGGTATGGGGGAGGGATGGCCAAAGGAAATAATTACTGGAAAAGGCGGAATTCTCTTCTAAAATAAGCTTATTTCCGATGTTTTAAACTACCAAGTGTTTTTAAGTTTTGCCAAAATTTCTTAAATTTTTCCAAATATTTGCTAGCTCGCTTCCCTTGTAATCTTCCGGTTAGGGGAGCTAAATCTCAAAATTTATCATATATGGGAGCCAAAGGTGCCCTTGGATACCATGTTCGACATAAACATTTTGGTCACTAGCTTCTTAAATTCCTGAAAACATGATCAGTGAATTTACTTTCAGACCACTCCTTAGATTACATATTTTACTTTATTTTTGTTTTTCCAGAATTATTCCATAAAACATTTGATTTAAAATAAACTGAAAGAAAAATTCAAATGAATGCTTAAGTACTTTAAGGCCTACAAAATGACCTAAAATTCTCGTCTATTTTTATGATTCTCTAATTCTAAGAATGAGTATTTTGTTCTCAACTCAAACGTTCTTTAGGTATGAATTCTAGTTAAAAATAATACTCAAAAATAAAATATTATTAGAAGATAAATGTATTGAATGAGCATTTCTGTAATAATTGAAACAAGAATTGCTTTGTAAAAAAAATAATGAAATTAAAAAATAACTTCTAATTCATTAATTGGAAGTATAAAAATGTTTTTTTAACAAAAATTTTGTAGTTTATAAATTAATTGAAAACATGAAAAATTCTTAAACTAATGGAATCTTTCAAATGTTTGGAATGGAAATTGAATAATATTGGCTAAAATGTATCTTTTTAATAAAGAACAGGCGTTTTCAATGTTTGCCAATTTAAGTCAGTCTTCATGCGCGAAAATGTAAGTGTCAAACAATGTCAATTTTAAACTGAAATATTCAGACATACAGTCCATTTCAACTGAAAAATGCAATATGGTTTTCTCTTGCCTGACCAAGTTACTTGAGCTATCATGTAGATTTGTAATACATGAGCAGTCTATTACATGGCACTCAACATGTACAAGCAATACAATAAGCCATTTTCGGCGCGCAGACATCTAATTAGAAGTACAGTTTCATTTGTCTAAGGGCAATTCAAGTAAACTCTATTTTTAAATAGATTAAGCGATCTAAACAATTGTTATCTTATTCATTTGAAATAAATGGGTGATTAAGGTTGTTGGATACCAAAAATTCCCTTCCACAACTAATAATCATCTCAATATAGACCAAAATCAACCTTATTCTTCCTGATTTTATTTTTCTAAGTTATTTCGCGAAATTCAAATCCTAATCGTATCCACGTACTTTAAAATAGCATCTCATGCTCAAATAACTTGGTCGGAGCCTAAGAAAACCTTATTGCCTTTATCCAGTTGAAATGGACTGTATAATCACAGTTAAAATCAGACATGTCCAAGGGGGATTTTCCGAATTATCCCCCTAGACCGAAATTTGGTCGTTTAACCCCCTAGGTTTGAGAAAAAATTGTACCATAAAAATTCAGCTTATTTCTATTCGAACATAGTAAACAATTTGATTTAATAGCCTGTCCCCTTTTTCACTTGTAATAAAATGTTTGAGTGAAAATTATTAGTATCTAGCAATTATATAATAAATGGCAGGCTCTTTTTAATTCAACAAATGATTCTTTTAGGTGAACTTGTAAACATTGAAATGGCCCGATATAGAATATACTAGCGAAATCCAAGTACTTTATTGTTTACTGCATTTTGAATCAATATGGTTTGCGTCGAATCTTGAAAACTCGTCTCTTCTGGTCTCTTATGGTTTCAATTAATCGATTTCTGTCCGAAGAAGGTTTTATAGTGACTGACAGGTTCTGTTTTATTCAATACCTAAGTCATCAATAAATTAAGAATTGATGTCAAAAAACAGGTGCAAACCAGTGATCATTTGTTCAAAAGTGAACTCAAATACTTAAATCAGTTGTAAAAATCAATTGATTAAAAAAAACGACTCTTACAATCGTTTATTTAAATAATGACCATTAAATCAAAATCAAATACAGGATTTGATCTGTAATTTGTTAGATTAAAGAATCCTTTTTTGTTATTAAAATAAGTCGCTTTTGGAACTAATAATTTGAAAATTCATTAGAGCTAAAACCAGGTGTCGCCAACCTGGGGGCCAACATACTTGCCCCCTAGACCGAAAATTTTGAGACTTGAGCACTTCCTAGCCGTTAGCCGGCAAATATTTGGGAAATTTTAGGAAATGATTTTGGCTTCCAGAAAATGTAATGTAGTCCCTTCCTAGAAGAAATATTTTGAGACTTGTCCCCCTTAGGCAAAAGTTCATTTTATTCGACCCTACGGCTCCTCCTAGGGTCTTCCAATTTGGCTACCCCTGACTAAAACTCAGAAAACACATGAAAACAATATTTTCAAAATTAAAAAGATATTAATCAATATTTGAAAGCTTGTTATTTCAAAATTTTAATTTAATTTTGTGAAAACTAAGAATAAAAAACTGGTTTTGAGCTAGCTCACATACGCAGTTGGATTCCTGGAATAAGTTCTGTTTTTGTCTGTAAAATCCATTATTAATGACTTTTTTTAATACAAAATTAATGCCTTTATTTTTGTCGATTCATTCTTTTGAATGCAAGAAAATTTAATCAAATCGATAGTGATTTGAGTATAAGATTTTATCCATCAAATGAAATGATTCGAAGAAATAGAAAATTATATTTCCTATAAAGATATTTAATGGAAACATTTGATTGAATGTTAGAATCGGTTACAGAATTCCTTTGTATTGAATTGCATTTGAGATTAAAGTATATCCATATTTTCATAAACTGATTTGTGAAACGAAATCTAAAAGAAATTTGATTACAATATCATAGAAGAGGACTGTCTGATGAATAGCCCACACCTGGACTCATGAGATCCATTTTTATCAATTCCCAGAGATATCGATATCTCATCAAAATTCAATTCATATGACATATTCTTATCGCAACAATGAATTTCAAGTTTCAACTAACTCTTACAGTCAATTCTTTAAAGATTTCATTCATATTCAGTTTCAATTTTTCAACAACAACATTTTTTTTAATAACCTATGAAAATATTGAATTCACCAAACATTTTATGACATTTAAGGGATATATGAATTTATTTGATTAAAATTTACATTAAATGTATAACGTATTTATGTAACTGAATTGAAATAAAATTAACTGAAAAACATTTGTAAGATATGATGAAAAGTTAGAATCCTATTTAACGTCAATTATTGAGAGCTAATCAGAGTATTGTGTGTTAAAAGAGGATAACATAAACACAATTAAACATTTTTAATCAAAATGATTGTCGCTTATCATCGAATCGCATAAAATGCAAAGAATTCTTGTTTTATGTGAAGAGCTGTTCGTTAGTTATTTCAATGCCTGTCATTGATTTTCAATGCAATGCCATTTCAATGCTATTAATTTGTTCTCAACTAATGTCAAGAACTATTGATTCGGTTTTTCAGTCGATCGTATCTCAGGTTACGAACAGTACAGTGAATACACCTGTAGAGCACTAAATCAACCTTCAAAATGAGACTCCCTCTCCATCTATCGGTTGGCGTTCAAACCAATGCAAAGTTCATACATTTTTTACATAAATTATGTTTGAAAAACAATAACCTTTTGTCCTCTTTTGACTTATTAAGAATTGACAATACACTTTAATGCCAATATAGTGAACATCATACACATTAAACAATGAACTCTTGTTTAATGAAACCTGTATAATGAACGCTATGTTTAGACCACTCTAATAGAAAACTAAAACCGATCTCTTATAATGAACAATAATTTCCCAAAACTAAAACATTTTTTTCCATTTAACACACTAAATAAGTTTTCAAGCATTGAATGCATTAAACACTTTGCAAAAACATTTCTGTCAAATTATAATATATTCAATAACATTAACTGAAAATTAACAAAAATGACTGATTATTTGCAATAAATTGCTTATTTGATGCAAAATCTAAGTAATGTGATTTAAATAATAAACCTTTATGATATTTAGATATGTTTTGGATAAAATGTCACTTATAATGAACAAATTATTCAAACCATTTGTGTTCATTATACTGGAATTCGAGTGTACTATAAATGTTCAAATTCTTTCAGTCTCTAATTTTTTCTAATTTAACAAATTAATGGATTTCGTGGTCATTTTTAATATTAGTCTTTTTAAATAAGAGCTTAGAATACAAAGTGAAAACCAAATCGATAGAAATTTGGTACTCTTTTTCAAGTCTTGTTTCGAATGAATACATGTCTAAAAATTTACTATAAATTTAATTTGATTATTGGAATATCGATCTGAATAAGTTAACAATTGTGCAAGATTACATAATATATAATAGTCTGAAGAAAGTGCATGCAAGCAATTTGGATTATTAATTTACTTTTTACTTTTCAAATTAATTAATATAATTTCTTACTTCATATTTATTCTCGTTTCGTACAATCATTTCATTCCAATATCGATAAAATGTATTTTCCCAATAATTTCCCAATAAATAAGGACAATTAAGGACTCTTTAAAAAATGACAAATTGTTTGCTTCTTATACACCAGAATTCGTTTAAGCCTTCTTCAAATTAAAGGTCAATTAAAGTTTTAATAAAAGATATGAAACTTACGATCAATTGGTTTTAAATCCATTTCAATATTTGGGCGAAAAGAAGACACACTTCTCCATCACCTGACAAGTGATGTACAGATTCTGAGAACCGCATAATATTCCAATTTTTAACAAAACCACTGATTATTGCTATGAATTCACTAACTTTGATCTGACAGACAAACAGTCATTTTGTTTCCAAACAATTGATTTGAATCTTAAATCAATTGATAAAGACATGGAACTGATCTTCAAAAAGAATTAAATCGGAGTTTGCAGTAAAATAGTAAACTTGGTATTGAATAGTAAACAAATTTTTTCGTTCAACACATGCAGAAGGAGTGGTCTCAGGGAAAGCGTTCATTGAATTCTCGAATTTCATTTGTCTTCAGTTGTGATGAAACGTACTCTGTATGAGTAGTGCATCGGTTCTGTCGCTTCTGATTCTCCACCAATTCTTTTCGTTCAATTCTTTGCAATTCTGTTCACAAATAATGGGGGTTTGTGTGGGCCTTCATATGGCCTCCATTGGGATATCATTGGGCTAGTGCTCAAGTTCACCTTTGTTTCACAAAACATACATTAGAGCAGTTAATCATTTGGATTAATCAGAAAAATAATTACAAGATAGTATAATTATAGAACCTCAATAGGAGCTTGTTTTTAAAAACAATGTAGCTTTGCTGCTATTTGCTAGTTTCTCTACTTAGCTCCCTAATTAACAAGTTTGAAAATATTCATTCATTCTATTACTCTTATTACTGAAAAGTGTTACTATTAGTACCGAATTATCTGATTTTAGCTGCCATAGCCGACAGGTTTCTGACTCGGTTAGAATTCAAAATAGCCTGGTGTCTTACCTAGGTAATACGCCACCCCTTTTTGAAATTGAGGTAACACGCCATGTCATGTTAATGAATATATTTATTCAATTCAATTACTAATTATATATTTATCAAACTTTTGACATTTTACACGTTATTTGAGTAAAAATTGGGTGACATGTTATCTAAGTAGGACACCACCCTCTCTAAGAAACTGAGATAACACCTCATGGCGGCTAAAGTCAGATAATTCGGTAGATTTGTAAAGTAATTTGTATTAATCATTGAAACTAAAAATGCAAAATATCAAAATAAATAACTAGTGTCATTTATTGTCAAATAGACATTACTCCATTAATTTAAGAGTTAATCTTATGACTAGGGACATGAATTATCGGGAATTACCGATCTTTAATTAAAATTATAGTAAGCGGGACTTCTAGGTTAAGCCGATATATGGCTAATTAGAGGCAAAATTAAAAGTTGTTTTATTTTCCCGATATTCCCGATTTAGCCATCATTTTCAGATAATTCCCGATTTAACGAGTTTAAGGATTTTCCCCCAAATAAGACATATATTCAATCAAAAACTAGTAATTTATTGTTAATTTAAGTAAATTTAATGGCAAAAACCAATGAAATAAAAGTCAAAAATCTAAAATTGGAATTTTGAAAATATTTGAATAAAAACAAAGATTTCACTTTTGTAATAAACCCCAAGTTTCGGAAACGCAGTTTTTGTACCTATCATTTACTTTGAATTCGAGGGCCTTTTTTCTAAATACAGTATACTCCGCTTATAATCACCTCGTTGGTGTACGCCAATTGAGGTGATTATAGCCAATAGTGATTATAACGAGAGTTCAATAAAACTACTTTAGCTTTAAAGTATTGCATATTAATAAATACTTACTGGAAAAAATTAGGATTTTATATTGTTTTGAATAATAACTAGTTAAGATTATAAAAAGTTATCTATATCTTACTCACATAAATATTTTCTTTTATTTTTATTATCTGATAATTGGTTTCTAACATAACGCGCGTTTATCACATATGATTAAATTTCACTTAATTTAATAATATAAATTAGTTAAATTTATCAATTAATTGACCAAAAATCAGCAGTTGCTTTAATCATTTTATAAAAACTTTGTATTTGTGATAACAAAAGTATTGAATTTCTCGTTAAATAAGTGAAATATTTTACAGTTTGTGATTATATCCAATGATAGCATCTATTGGGTATTAAAACACTAGTGATTATATAAAAGTGATTATATCCGATGCTTTAACATTGAAACACCCATAGAGTCGATCCGTGCACTCACTATGCAGTGATTAAAACCGATAGTGATTATAAACGTGGTGATTATAAGCGGAGTATACTGTATTTTTATTTGGATATCTTTCGAAAAAATCAATTTGGTTATTCAGAAGAAATTGTTTAATTTTCACAATATTTATTTGTTTAATATTAGCCTGATCATTAAATTATTTTTTCGCAATTGTCATCATTCCTGTCACCTTGATAGTCGTCTTTGTCTATAAACCAAGGATGCACAAATTTCATGAGAGTTATATATATATATAGAGTTCAGTCAATCGTTTTTCTGGTCAAAACCTTAGTTTCATAAAGGAAGGAGATAATTCAAAAATGGCAGATGCAAATGGCAACCGGATAGGTCATTTGATGTTTATTTAACTATTTTACATTGATTTAGAAACTGTAACACAGAATTATTTCTTATTTTAATTTGTCTCTAATATTCAAGAAACACCATAAAACAAAAAAGTAATACAAAATTGTATTGACCAGATTAGTGACAGTTTCTAATCATGCAATCCTTATCAAAACACAAAACAATAATCACAAACTACTTTTTTCAACATGTCTGTTTCGTTAATGTTAAATTAACAATGAAAAATATTATTAATTCTATTATTATAGTCTAAAATTATTTGAATATCTCATTTGTTTTCAAATCTCTGCTATTATTCAATATAAGTTATCAAGGCTAATATTATCAACTTTATATACATAACAGATTTATTCTTTTTCAATTTTTAGGCTTAATTAAAATTTTAATATAAATCAAAAATTAATTACAAATTAGTTTTTAATAAAATTAAGATATTCTAAAAAATTTAGAAAAACAAAAGTGATATTCCCTGCCTACTCCTTGGAATTTAACCTTGGCCATTATCATACAACGCTTCATAATACGTCTTGGTTAGGAAGACATTTGTGTTAGAATAAAAATATTTAACGTAAAATTTAAATATTAAACTTAAATTATTTTCTCTGGTTTAAATGGCAAATCATCTTCTTACAATTTTTTATCTCAACTTACAAGCTGTAACACTAAACTCAAGCTTAATTTAATTTATTGCCAAGCCCATAGATATTAAACTCGTAAAATAATGCGGAAATTACACCAATTTTAACCAATAATTTTAATTTAATGGAATAAAAGACTTTTATGAGCCAAAAGTGCCTATCACCACTAATGAAAAATAAATACTAACTAGAAAATATATTTATTATCCAATAGCCCTTCTATATTTTTTCTAAGAATGGCTAAAATAACCTGAAGTTTTCAATTGAACATCACAACAATTATTTCCTATGAGTTCGTACATTATCTTTCACTTTTGCTGTTAGAAAGAGTGAAAAATATTAGATTTATAAAAAAAAGAAGACTTCAGATATTTATTGAAATCTATTTCACAGCATTCCAGTAATTAAACGAAATATTTAACATTTTTTATTAGAAATAAATAAATTCTAAATTAAAATTGAATCTAGTAGAAAATAAAGTTTAAAATAAAAATAAATTGAGTGTGAGCGCAAGATGATATTATAGAAAATATGAT
>JAQIWP010000751.1:0-20658 GCA_034695525.1 Euzetes globulus | reverse complement strand
CATTAATCATTATCAATTTTGAAATCATCTTGGCTCTCCGAAACATTCAAAACCTGCTCCTAATATTGAAATAGATTCCTTGTAAGTAGAAAACTATTTATATAATTATAAATAATTTATAAATTAATAGATGAGGAAAATTCATGCACTCATTCCAAAGAAAGCTTCACTCGATTTTATTTGTTATAATAAATCAAAAATATGATTCACTTATGAAACGAAAGTTTTTTAAAAATTTCGACAAAAAAAATGAAAAATTAAATAAAAAAATAATTATAATAACTATAAAACAATTAAAGCTGAGAGTATTGTGAGACTTATATTTCGGGAAGAAATAATTAGACAGCAATTTAATTGATGGTATTCAAGAACATTTAGCAAATGTATAAATCTTGAAATGTGGAGTCATTTACAAACCAAAGGCCGCATTTGAATAACGAATAAATTGTAAAAAAATTATTGTAAATATTTTAGAAGAAAAGTTTTGGCAGTTTTTTAAATTATTTTATTATTATTATTATTATTTATTGAGTTTGAGGCCATGGCCACCAATTATGTGCAGAAGATATGTCAGTTACCATTTGCTTCACTCTAAATGGCAGTTAATATCTAATGAGTTTGAGTCAAATCAAAGCTTTTGTCTTTGAATTTGATGCCAAAACTTAACTAATATTTTACCGATTTTTTCGACAGTAATAAAAGTGAAAGAATCCTAAAGTGATGTTAAGGTCAGGCGTTAACATTAACTTGTTTAGTTCCGACCACATCAATCAATTGTCGGGAGTGGAACACCACCACTATATTTCTTGCACCGGGTCTCTGAGGCACGAATCTTAGCGAATGTACAATAGATTCACCCGGTTGAATGTCACGGAATTTGATTTGCATCGGACGGGTAATGCCCGGACCTTCAACAGTGAATGCGCAGTCCTGAAGCACCCGATTAATAGGATTTGTGAGTCTAATTTCAAGTCCATATTCCTGTCCGACAGAAATCTCTCCGCGGGTAACGATTTGGAGTTGAGGCTTGTCTATTGTAAAGTCGTCCTCTTCAGACCAGGTCTGTTGGGTCTCTTTGACCGTTGCGATCGCATAGACCTTCATCATTGAGTAGTCGACCAGTTTGTCGACGTAGTCATCAGAGTTGACACGAATTCTGAACACCTCTTCTGCTCGAATGAAAAGCATTGAAAACAAAATTTAGATAAAAACGAAAAATTCAATAATCTTTTTGACATTTGATGATAATGTGCTCACAAACAATGGAACCGAGAAAACAATGAGCAAGGTTTGGAAGGATTGATTTTTTCTTTTCCTATGATATACTGATTTTCTGTGTTTATCCTTGAAATAAATACTTAACTTTATATAATAGCCTGAATGAGAAAATAATTTCTGCTTAAGGGTTGAACTGCATATTGGACTCAAAATGTTGGATGAATTCAATAAACACAAAAATTTTGTTTATTTAAATAAATCTGCGATTCGCTACTGAGATACTGATAATAATTATTCGTTTCTTACATAATCTTTTCATTTAAAGTGTTTTTCTTTTAAATCACAAACTCTTATAATTCATTGTTTTTGCGATAAACTCGTCATTGAATTCATTGAAATATGATTTTAAGGCATTTATTTTAAACAATAGAAGTGTTTGATTATTCATCGATAGCTTTAAATTACAATTAAAATAATCGAATAACAAACGCTTCAAAACCTTTTCGTCGATACTTTTGAAAAATGAATTGATTTTATGCAGAGATAACTCATTGGAATATAAGTCAAGTTCTAAACCCATAACCCGATTGTGAAAATCAGTACAAAAACAATGTAAGAGTTCCTAATTCTTTGCAAAAACTTTTTTTATTTTATATGTTAATAGAAAAACGCCTTAAAACTGATTTTGATTCAAATCATAGTAATTGTGAAAGACTTACTCTGATAGGGCTGTAAGACAATGATCTGTCGTTCTTGTTTGATCTTGCGCGCCAGAATTCCGGTCAGATAGAAGCTATTGCAGGACACCGACAGGGAAACCGTTCTCGGACTACCCATTCTGTTAGTCATCTCCACTTGAATATAGAATGGATTTCCTATCAGCACTTTGTCGATGTCCAACAGATCAAATTCAATGTCCTCTTTTCCTGGTGCGGGCAGCTCGAAGAGGAAAGAAAGACCAGCTCCTAAAAGACAAAGCCGTCAAAACAAACAAATAATAATTAAATACTATAATACGATTATTTCCTCATTTAGTCGTGGCCAATTTCAATTTTAATTAACTGGCAAATGTGTCCGAAACTCTTTGACAAAAGTCTCACATTTGGGTCAAAATTGTTTTTATTCATATCTAATTAATTCACAAATTTTCGTTTTCTATTTAAATGTCTACAAAAATAGAAGCAGGTAACAGGTACATTTTTCAATATGCAAAGATTTTGAAGAAAAGTAAAATTCAAATTTTATTTTAAATCTGAAATTAAAATCTTTAAGCACGGACAACTATTTTTGATTCCAATTAATTTTGATGTCAACAAAAAGAATATGTGAATTAATTTCCTCAAATTTGTTATCAATTTTGGATAGACATTCATCTATGTTATCTGAGACAATCATTACAAAACATAACGAAAATGAGTGTATTAATTTTTTGTTGGAAAGGAGTGTGGTCTTCTGGAAAATGTTTTACTTTACACTTATGTGCCATGTTAAAAAGTGTCTTTTACATTATATTATTAAAAGAGATCATAAATATTTTAGGTGGGAGTCAATCAGTGAATTTTCTTTTCATATGAATAGAAACATTTGACAATTAATAAGTGATTGAAATTCAGACTTTAAAGCAATAGAAGCTATGAATAGTGACTTCTGATTCAGTTTTCTTTGTTGTTTAAGCTTTTCGTGTGTTACACAATAGGAACATTTCTTCATCGATAAGTCAAAATTCATTCATTAAAGTCTAATAAAATTAAATGTTTTAGCAAGTTTAATTGCTTTTCCTTATAATATTGATACCCAAAAGACTTTAACAAATGGATTTGATAACAGGATCATTTATTGAACAATTGAAATGCTAAGGAGCCTTATAATAACAAAAAGGTTTCCTGCCTTATTTTGAATAAACACCAATGTTTTAGGTAAAGACCGATTGCCAATTGCCCAATTAATTTAACCAAATACTATTTGCTTAATCAACTGTACTCTAGTCTAGTAGTATCTAGTTCGAGTAGAGTATGTGCTAAGTCTGTAATTACCCCTGGCAGCATTGAGAACAGCCATTCTTTCTTCTTCTGAGCCTTCTTTGAATTTATATAAGCCAGTGACGTCTTCTGCATCAGAGATCCCGCCATAATCACTGTCGGCGCCAACCCTTTTGGTGTATAACTTGCGGCCGACGCTATTCATTAAGAAAATTGTTATTTTTGTTGTTCTCTGAATTCATTGACTTATTTTTTAAAATAAATTCTTTTGAGTTTAAAAGTTATTGAAAGTCACAGAATCTTAAGATTAAATTCTTAATGCATTTATTTGTTCTGAAAATTGATTCTTTTTTTTGATAGTTCTTTGCATTCAATGTTGAATGACTTTGAAATTTGATTTATTGAATGTATGGTTGAGTTATTTGTCTATTAATATAAGTAATCGCTTCAATCAAAAGCTCCGAATTCACGAACTCGTCTGAAGTTATAGTTCAAGGAAAGTGAGATCAGTTCTAACAAAGTCAGAGCTTATTGACATCACTAGTCATTAGCAAAGGATGAGATAGGGATCGGGAGTAACCTCTGCTTATGAATAGAAAATAATAGTGAGAGGAATAGCAGGAAAGGAATGCCTGTGAATGGCTTATGGCGAAAAGAATCATTAAAAGGGTAAGTAGTGGTCATTAGCACAGATAAGACATTAAACCGGTACGTACTGGTATTTATTGGTCTTGATCTTTCTCCATCCGAGTTCACTGGTTTCGTCCAACTGCCAGTGCACTACATCTGAGTTGACTTCTGCGAACACAAATGGTACATCGTATGCCAGACCGACCTCTCCCTTTCGAATGGCCTCCAGCGACGCCGGTCCTGTTTGGTAGAGATTACTGACATCACTCGATTCTTGTGGCGTTGCGTCAATCACCTGCCAGCCCCCATAGCCCGGCGGCAGGTCTGGTCTGTACAACAATTGGTTAAAGAAGAAAAGAATTACTTATAATTGCATTGAATATGAGTTTACTTTGGCTTTCGATCTAATCAAGCATTTGAAACCTGAGGCTGTCCTCAATTCTAAGTGTTTTACATCAGAACTAATCTAAAAATATTCTAAAAATAATCCAAACCTTGACATCCAGACGTCAGTCCAAACGTGGAAATTCCAGATCGAATCCGAGTTGACATCAGATATGGGTTCGCCATCTTTAGTGAAAAATTTGTCGACAGTCAGACTGTCATCGGTGTCGTGGGCCGACACAAAGTTAGTGATGGTGCGGGCTGGTATTCCCAACGCTCTGCTCATTGTAGTTGTTGAGCCAGCAAACACCCAACACTGCCCGAATTTGATCGGTTCTCCATTTGTTCTCAAGTATTGCTCAAATATGGGTGCACTGCCCGTCCATTGCCAGGGAGCGTTGCCATCATTATAATTGCCAGACCAGTTACCGACTAATAAGCCATTGTCGTCGTGACTATTGACCATTGCAGCCACGGATCTAACAACTTTGACGGGATTAGCTCTGGCCGAATAGTCCAGTCGTGTCTTATCCATCATATACATGACGGCCGGGAGCACTGAGTCCGCGAACTAATCAAACAAAACATTAGATTACTTTAAAACCAATTTATTTCATATTTAAGTCCTTTAAAAGAAATCTAAACCTTAAATCAGTTTTCAAGAGCACAGAATTGACTGAATTTTAATTGTTTTTTGGAAACATTATTATTGAGACATTTCTATAATAATTAATTGAATTTAAATTCAAATCGATAGCAAAGATATGGAAATGTCGGTCAGTGTCTCTAATAATCGCAATTATAAAATCGATAAAATAACTGATTAAATAAGAATTAATTTCATTACTTGGAGTTATTTTGAGTAAAAAAATCAGATGGAAATCAGATATGATTAAATCAAAAACAAATTTATAACGTGTTAGACATTGTTCTGTTCACATCTCCAGGCAGTCATCGCATAACTTATTGCAATGATTTTGAAATCAAATTTTTTTTGGGACAATAAATGATTTTTAATATTCAGATTGGACTCAAAGCAAAATTATTCGAAGGTCAAAGTCTTTGTTAGCCTACCTGTCCGTAAGTCCATTGTCGGCCTTTTGGCTTGGAATGTGATCCAATGTAAATTTTGCCGATATCATTGAGCACATATTCTTGTCGTTTGGACTCATCAGGCAGAAATACGCCGTCGTCTAATCAAAAATCAAATCAAATATTTGAATAAAACGAGAGTTAAATTTGTTATAAGATTTACATTAAATTGAAAACTAGGATATGAAAGAGGTTTTCATCGAAAAGTTGAAAAGTCTGTTTCAGGTAAGGTTGATTTAAATAGCTTATTATCGATTATAAAATTCAAACTATGTTTTTCTAGAAAAGGAAAACTGAATTTGGATTCAAAAACGGAGAAACTTTAAACTGTTTTTATAAATATCTGTTTCTACAGTTCCACAGTTTTTCAATCGATTATTGAAATACAAAAATTTGAATAAATATTGAGCACAACTTTCAAACTGTAGGAATGTTTAGTTACCTTTATTCCAAGGGTTGAACAGCACATAAATATTTTCCTTCACATCGATTGATCTGATATTTCTGGAGCCCTGTTGTTTAGTGCTGACCCGTAGCCGCCATATTCCGACCGCAACATTGGCCGGAATGTGGACGTGAACTGTCAATTGGTTGCCATCGACGTGATGGGTGCGGGCGTCCCATTTGCTCGAGTCTTTGGTAAAGTCTTTGTTGTTGGAAATGGGCAAATAGATGAGAGTTCCTTTTCCTATCTGCGGTCGCGAACCTGCATTACATTCAAAATCGATAACATTTTAGAGAAGACAAAGAATAAAGTTTTTTTATTTAGACTTTGATTACGAAATTCCTTTTTGATTACTGCACTTAATTAATGTCTAAATTGAAAATATAGAGAAAAGTGATGATAAGCTACAAAGCGTGACATTAAATCATTAACTAAACGAATAATTTGACGATTAAAATATTAAAATAATTTCCTTTAAATTTCATCATTTTTTTGGTAAATATTTTAACCACTGATTTGCAAAATACTTTGATTTGTGTAAAACATACCGAACATGAATTCAAGTCTAATTTTGTCCCTATTTTGTTCGTACTGTCCGTTGAGTCTGACGGCCAGGTAAAAGGGGTCACCCCTTCGGATAACAAGCGACGGATTGACATTATTGACGATATCAAATTGAGATGTATGGTGAGTCTTGCCGTTATCTCTGGGGAATAACTCAACGCTCACCACTTCGTTAGGCGCCGGACCAGCTGTTGATTACAATCAAAATAATTAGAGATTTGATTTATGAGTTCACTTGAAAGTGATTTTAAAAGAAATGCGGGAAATGTTTGTTTGAATGCTTTCTAATCATTAGTTTAGTGAATGAAATGGAGATTTTTGCCATTTATTCAAATGCCAATCATTGAGAATATAAGGAATAATAGAGCACTGGTTTCAGACATCAAAACCCTTGTATTTGATTATTATTACGTATTTGAAGAAAGAAATTGTGGTCCAACGAGTTGTTGGCAACAACTTTGGGAAACACTTCAAACAACTTTCTTTAATTTATTATTCATATCGATATCGAATAATACCGCAAAACATACACAAAAGGGTTCGTCAGTTCTAAAGACTGTGCATTAATGTTAAGCCGTAAATCTGGTGGTGTTTTGCAAATCCTTTTTTAGTTTCTTAACAATAATGTCATTACTATGAGTAGGAGCTGTAAAACCAGATTTGTTTTGCAGTTCTTGTTATTTAACTTCTAAACGGAATACTAAACGATTGAAACGACGATTGTTTTTCACTAACACAAGTGTTTTTTGGGAATACCTAAAGCAATCAATTTACTTTTCATTACTCATATTTCCCTACTTTTTTCCTGAAATTTTTCACTTAAAACGTTAGAAAATGATTAAAAGTCGTCGAACTCCGAACCCCTTCAGATCTGATTAACTGACTGCCCATTAAAATCTTGAACTCAGAGAACCCGAAAATATATTCCGTTTAAATAACTTGATTAACCTGAGTTTGAAAGTAATATTAAAAGTTCAAAGGGTGTGCGAAAGGGAATTAAGCATTAAATTAAATGTTTGTCTGATATTGATATGTATTTACGAACTAAAAAAATGTTTGTTTGTAAATATAAGTAAAGTTGAAAAATCTCTTAATCTGAAGACTCCCTTCAGGAAGAAAGTGGAGAAAAACACAAATTTATTGCTTCGAATAGATTTGAGGAACAGTTGTGAGGAAAATGTTTTGAAGCGAAGGAAAGTTTTTAAGTGAATTTGTTAAACAGTTCTAAAGTTCAATAAAAATAAAGTGTTATATAAACTATTGTCTGATTTTAGTGTAAAAATAGTTTTAATTTTATTGAGTATTTCTGATGTCTAACTGATAACGGGATCTCAATATTCAATAGAAATACTTTTACTTCACATCAAATTTGAGTTCAATATATATCTCGAAATCAATTCAATCTTTTCATTTGTATTTTCTTCTCAAATAAATTTCAATTCAAATGTGAATCTCATGAAAGATTCAAAATGAGAACAATTGAAACAAGAATTTGAAGACAAAAAATTGTTAAAAGTCTTACCAATGGGTGAGTTATGAATGAGTTCTTTGTGAAAGAGAGGGTAATGCGGATAACGATATGGCACTCGGAAGGCATGACTTGTATTTGGGAGCAGAAATAAATTAATAAATACTAATGAGAAAAATAACACAGATTTTTGCAATTTGTGCACAGAGTTTGTCATCAAATTAGTTGTCGGCGACATTTGACAGTTAATGCTTTTCTGTGAAGATCTGAAGACTAGTTTTGGCCAATTGGCGATAAACACAGAGCAGGTATGAGCTGTCGATACACACAAACTAATCCATTGCGAGTCACACATAGCACTCAGAATAACTTTTTTGCTCAAAGAATAAATTGTTTAAACTACCAATTGTTTGCCAAATAGTGAATACCGAAACTGTTTGACCAAACGTGAAATCATAACACTTTATATGAACACCACTGCAATGACAGAGCCTTTCCTCAACAGGTTGTTCGAAGTGGCAGTACTGGCAGTAGAGAGGGCTGAGTGGCAATAGTGGAGAGTAGCACAGGTACTTTCTAGTCAAGAGCGAAAGTGAATGGGAAGGACATCCGAAGTAGGCAGTTGTATATCAGCTGGTTTTGGGTTCTGCTCTCAAATGCATTGCGTAATACTTCGCATTCAAATTGACTTTTAATTCAATGCTTTAAGACATTAACCGGCGCTCGTGTCTCATCACATCAGGGGAGGGCCAACCAAATGGATTCCCCGCAGACGTCTATTTTTATTCTTAAAGTCTGTCCATTCATCTTACAATTTTCAGAAATCAATTATTCCGATGAAACAATCGTTGTTTGATTTGATTGATTGCAAGAATCAAATATTCGAATACGAAAAATATTGGGATTCTGTTATTGATTGTCGAAAGAAAGGGAATCTGAACTGGGAACAAAACTTTAATCAACATTGATTCTGAATTTTGGTCAGTCCTGACACAACTCATAATTCATGTCTAAAAGCTTCTCACAAAACGATTTTCTCATTTGCGAAAAATTACGAAAAGTTATTGAATGAAATTCAGTTGAGAATCAAAACAATGAATAATAACAAAGACAAGAGAAAGGAATAGTATTTTGTGTTTTTTGATGATTGGCCTCATTTTGGCCGCTATTACACTATTAGACACATCTATCATTAAAACATATTTGTTTTCAATGATTTTCAAATATTCCAAATTATTTTCATTTCGAAGATCAAACCCGAAAAGTAAAAATAATTATCAACTTTTGATTATTTGATAATAACTTTATTTTGAAAGAATCGCACAAAAGTCGAGTCAAAAGAAAGAAATTCTATGAAAACTAAAAGTTAATAATTTTACACAAATTGTGTGAGAAAACAGTTTTTCTTTTAATTCTCTCATTCAATACAAAATGAATTGCAATTAAAGACGTGTTTAGTCTTCAAACAGAAATTGTTCAAATTCAAAGCATCGGAATAATTTAAACGATAATTTATAGGTCAAGGACAGCCCTGTTGGCTATTGCTGGCTCAGTACAGCTTTTCATTTCTTTCTATCGCTAATTTTTGTATCTTGAAAAGCCTTGGTTATGTTTCACTTTTGAGTGATTCCTTCCATTTCTATCATAACTGAACGTTAAATGTTATGATTCTTCCCAGGAGTGGGAATACCTGTTGAGAAGAGCTGACAAATAAATGGCCAAATAATCGATAGAAATAAGATTTTATATAAAGAAAAGACTTTTATTTTTAGAACCTTTTTAGTGCAGTTCTAAGATTTTGTTACGATATCCAAAACAAGAGTCTGTGAGCGCCTACCTGTCATTTGATCAAAGAGAAGGACATTCAGACAAATATTTGCCTCTAAATAGCTTTAAGCGAATATACGACTCAATGATAGACACAACTAAACAGAGCCACAAATTAATTATTGAAATGATTTGAAGCGTCGCCGCCGTTGGCTGAAAGTCATTACATTATTTTTTCATTCCTTAGTTGGGCGAAGACTTTCTCCGATTTTTTTTGCAATTTATCAATTTTTGTTCATTCAATGGTAATCACGAAAGAAGAGAGGAATAACTCTTTAGTCTCACTTTTTGTAATGATTTATAAGTTAAACGACTTATTAAAATTAAATAATACATAATATTCTTTAGATTCGGGCAAAGATTGAATATTAAACAATTAGGGGTTCACAACCTGAGTCAGGTAAGGGGTTATGGGTTCACAACCGGTTCAATGGCTCGACCATAGTTTGCCTCCAAAACATAATACCCTCCAAATTATTTTTCGCTTTGACTTTCTCTTTTTTATAGTTTGCTTTTATATTTAATATTTTTTAATTTCTCATTTTTTCCATTTCAGAAATACTATGGAATAAAAGCGACAAAATTATATTTATTTTTAAACTCAATGCAAATCTAGTTTTAATATTTGTTTTGATTTTTTATTAATATGAAAATGAATTTTAAAATGAAAAAGATATCAGTTTTAAAATATTTTGCGGAATAAAAACGAAACCGAATAAAAAACTAAGAAATTGTGGCAATCAATGCATAGTAAATGTTTTATGAATAAATTAACTAATTTTGCGATTGAAATGTTGGTCACCTTATTATCGCCGCTAACTCTTGAGAAACGATTTGAAATTAATCGGTTCAATGAATTTTTGGAGCTTCTAGACAGATAGTTTATCAAAGAAAATTAAGATAGGTTCATTGTGCATGCCGAGATTCCTTCACCCTTTAAGGGGAGAGCGATTGAAAAATCGTGTGTTAGATTCAATGAAATATAAGTCAGTGATGACCATAACTTGTTGGGGTTAATAACAAAAGAAATGACCGGTTTTACGGACAAACCCTTGAGATGAATGTTCGCAACGAATTTCGTTCTTTTATTCTTTTGTTATTTGATTGAATGTCTGAAAATATAGCCTAGACTTTTTGAAATGATATAATTTACTAGCATAATTTACTTCAAAAGTCGGACAAAGACTTCTTTTCAAGTTCTCACTCAAATTCGTTGACTCATAGACTCAATTATTAGGTATAAAATATTTGAAAATCTTAATAGGAATTCTTCTTTGTGGGTATACTCCAATTGAAACAATTTTTACATATTCTGAATCCATAAATTGACTAGAATCGACCAGGATTACTTTTCTGGCGAATGGTTATAATTAAATCTCAAATTGGCATATCCAGAAATGCTAGATAAGACGAGAATTAAAATGTAAAAGATTACATTTTAGTAAGATTTATAAAAAGTTTAGACTCATTAAAACTGTTAAAACTAACAATGAATAAGCCTGTTTACTGAAATTCTTATCTCAAAATGTGCTCTTTACTTTTTAATTTATCTTGAAAATTATATGCAAAATAAATTCATTTTTTATTTCGTATGAATCAAGTTATTCATTTGTTTGGTCATATAATATCCAATTTATGGCAATCAAATCATTTGAATTTGTCTAAAAACGCAGTTTTAATGGAACAGAACAGAACAATAAGATGACAAATTTTTTATCTTAAATTCTGGTGTAATCAGTGGTAAGCAAAGTAAACGCTTTACAGAGAGGGCAATATGTCAACTGATTGCCTTTCTAAAAATGTTATACATGAAAGACTAGGTCTATTAGTCATTTTGGTAGCCATGTCTTGACGTCATCTACTTTTCAATTGGCTGAACACTATTTAGCCGAAAATGTTGAATATTCCACTTATCCGAAGCAATTTGTCTCAGTCTGTATTTTTGAAAGCAAGATAAAGTATTGCAGTAAAGCATTTTCCAGATTAAATGGTCAGGATTGAACCCTTAATGTAAACCCTTACTGTCCAACGCATGTGTAGTACTGAGGCTTGTGCTTGCTTATATGCACTCATAGCTGGACAATACAGAAGTTTTATTGTAGGTCCGAAATGAGTCTTTCTAGTAAAGCATTATCTGGCGCTCAGAAATTCTCACTGATTTGTTTCCTTTAACAGAAAGGAATGTTGAATATGCCATTTGGTCGAAAGTTTATTGCATGGTGATAAAATGATTCTCTCAAACTTAAATGTTAAGAATTGAAGGACCAATGCACAATCATACTGATTAATTAATATAGATTAGGTTAGTATCTCTTTAATTTAATTTGTTTCAGAAAGTTTCAATGCTAAGTAGGATTCAGAAAACATAGGGTTCGGCCAAAAGGTATAAGTTCTTTAAAATTATATTATTTTTAATTTTTAGATTACTTTCAATAAATAAAGTTTAATTGTGCGTATCTGATTAAATCCTATTGTACCTAGCAACGATGAAATTATACATTCCTTCACTCGGCTATCGTCATAAAAACTTATTATCGATTTAAATAAAAATCTTATGATTCATAAGTTTTTACTGACAAACGTTTGTTAAGTCAGAACAAAGAGATTCCAATCATTACTTAGAATTATTAACATTAATATTAATACATTTTTTGACAAAATGTTCTAAGAAAACATAATAAATAAATTAGGTGGTGTACACATTTTCAAAGATGAATATACATGTAACAATAATTTTTTTTCAAGGAAAATGCCAAGAATAATAAAAGCAATGATAAACAAATGGAAATTCAGTTTTTTCCCTCCTCTGGGAGTTTAAAATGTTATATTGGATTTGTCCGCCATTTTCCCTCAAAATTTACTATAACTAGTTAAAAATAGGTTTAAGTTGAATTCAAGAGAATTTGTTTAAAAAATTGCGTTTTAGAAACTATTTGGAAGTGATTAAAGAATTTGGTAGACAAAATGGCCTTCATAGAAAACTTCATGGACTTTTATTTGGTTCCCCTAGACCGGCTGACCTTGCGAATTTTAGTAAAAGCATAAAGGTATTAGATAATTGAGCAAACTGGGAAAAAAGGCTCAATTTTTTACAGTTGTCAAAGTTTATGATTTAACTAGATTTTCTAAATATTTTGAAGGAATTTTATGCTTTAAATTGACAAAAATATTTGAAGCCTTCAATTTTTTTGTGAACTTTTAAAAAATTGAGCGCTACTTCTCTGTTACAGTCCTTCTCTTTCCATTTGATTGAAATATAGTTTAATTCCTTATACTTTTGAGGCTTTTAGAAAACAATCTTGAATAATTAAAGAAAAGTGATATGAAATTTAAGTTTAAATTGAAGATAAATTTATAAATGAATAAGGCATATTTTTTCATTCTTAAAATATCAGAAAATCCTTTGAGAACTGAAGTATTTTATGAATGAATGGCAATGAAAAAGAGTAAATACATTTTGGTTGCAATTAAGAAAAGTAATCGTCAATATATGTGAAGCGAATCAATGAATATCACAACAGAAGAGGCTTTTCTGAAAGACGGGAAAACCAGACCATCCATTCATATATGGAGTCTTACGATAAGTAATTATTAAAATTCAATAAAAGCAACAAAATTAAGAGAAGTAAATGAGTAATTCAATTGAGAATATATTAATATTGTGTTCTGAGAGGAACAGACGCTAATATTGAGATTCACCCACTCATTAGCTGCCATTGAAAGTGCAATCTTTTCGGTACGTCAGCCAAACCAGTCATAAATGCAATACAGGTGTAGTTATTATGGATTTAGCAAAATATTGTTAATCCAACAGAATTTCCAGTTTTAAAATCATTTATTTTGGTTTTTACCCAACACTTACCCTTGAAGTACACATTTGAGACGCCAATAGCTTCGGGCGAATGCTTTCAATTTTAATCCTCACCTCTAAACTCAAACTGAATTACCGGTTCCAACCATTGAATAAACCATTGTCTTATAATTTACTCATTCAATATTTTTGTGAGATATTTAATTCAATAAATCATTGAAAGTATTGTCAAATAATATTCTGTATTTTTGTTCAATTGTATCGAATAATTCCAACAGAAAACGACCTTAAAAAGTGTTTTATCCATTTTTAATGAGTCTCTTCTGTAAGCCTTCCTTTTCAATGATACTATTATTTGAGTGCAGAATAATTCGAGTATTAATTTCTTTTTTATGACGTATTGTTAGGAAATTTTTTATTTTATTTATTTATTAAAAAAAACTTTTTATTTGTGTTCATAATAAGAGGTGTTTTTTACTTTAAATAATTTTGTTGCAAATTCTCGAAATGCAATTTGCAATCAATCATTTGAAATGAATTCGTGATGCCTTTCGAAAATTGAATCACTTCTAAAATTGCGCTGAAATTAACTGATTTCAGAATATGTTTCGAAATATTCTTCAAATCATTTAATTAAAAATTTTCCAGTAATTGTTGTAAATTTTAAATAAATTATTTATTTTGATTGGGAATGGCAAATGGCATCAAGATGACAAAAGTCATCAAGCTCCAAGGAATATTTCAATCAAATTCTCTAAGGAAAATAAGTTAAAATGACGAAAGAAAATAGTGAATGCAACGGCTATTTCCTATGAATTTTAAACTTAAATTAGCTTGATCAAACTTTAATTATAGTGTTATTTAAGTTCCAATGGTAAAATTCTTCAAATAAGTAACAAAATTGGATGATTTGGATTTGGACGATGGAGAATTGGAGGATTTTGGCTGCCATTTTAAAAAATATTCTATCCTATACAAAAGTGGCTAACTTTCATTTAAACAAGGGTTTGCCTCAAACCTAATCCCCATTTACACCTTTTAACTAACCTACTCCTATCTTATCTTATACTAAATTAACTAGACGGCCTTAGCCGTCTTTCACAGACCTAGCATTAGCTCCTCTTCATAAACTTAATATGGGCTCACTCACATGAAAAGTATTGGATATCTCCCTATTGACCGAAGATCTGTTCCCTCCAATAGGTTTAACATTGGCTAAAACTATGTCCCCACTAACCAACACTTATTGCTAGTGCAGGCTTAAGCACAAGTGAATTCCAAGTGTGCATTCTTAAAGTGTGTTCCTATCAAACACTTGTGCCTTCAATTTAAATTATCAAAAATTATGAAATAAATAGTTTTTAAAAATATCAAATCCTAACTATATCTAATTAGTCATCAAGAAATTTTAATTTGTATTAAAATTTGAGAATAATTTGTTTTTCACTCTTTGAAAACCTTAAAGTGATGCTTAAGTCTAAAGTAAAAACTTGTTTTCAAGTGTGTTTCAAGAGAGTCCCACCTGTGACTTTAAGATAAGTGAAGTCGTCTTAAGTGTAGTGGGGACATGGCTTAAGACTAAGCATAGGATTTTCTCCCCATAGACTTAACATGGAAAATCTCAGGTCTATTTCTGTCCCCTCCCATAGACTTAGCATTGTAGAGCTTCCCTTTATTTGCAAGGGGAGCAAATAAAGGGGAGCTCCCCGTAGCCGCGGGGGGGGGGGGTGCACGGTTGGTTGGTAAAACGACAAAACTATATACTACATACTTTGTAAATGTAGTGAAAAACATTTTACTTTCACCTGGTAATGTTTCAATATTTATTGAACTTAATTATTTATAAAACATTGCATGAACATGCGTTACTAATAACACTATATCATATTTTAGCTAGGTCTGCTGTAGAGATTAAAATAGTTCAATTTACAAAAATTTACAAAATTTCTTTGAAAAAAGGAATTTATTTTTTAGTTTGAAATGAAGTTTAGCCTTAATTTTGCAAATCCCTATTATGACTGCCTGAACACTTGAAGGGTTCGACTTTGATGTCTCTTATATAATGAATTCATAGCATTAAATCTGCCAAAAGATTATTCTTTTTAGAATATGAGCTTTGAATTAGTTATGAAGCAATCAATCATTTGGTAATCATTGTAATTATAGTCGAATATTAGCTGAGAATAACGATTCGGTAACAAAAGAGTTGATATTTTTCAACAGGATGTGCAAATCTTTTTAATTTAATGTGACTGGCATCTTGTTTTCGATTTGACTCAAGGTATTACAATTGACTAAACAAACTATTAGGGTTAGTGTCTTTAAAAAAACCGATTCTTATTATTTGATCTTGAAAAGTGTTGAGACGAATGGTCTCCCTTGCACATCATTAGTTTTGCGAATAGTAAAAAAGTTGATTTCTAGAAAATAATTCGAGTCCCGGATCTCAAAAGTAATAATTAATTTTTTCTTAAAAAAACTGCCAAGGTCGATCATCTTCAAAGAGGTGATAATGACCAATATATAGTGATCAGTCGAGCGTGAACAGTCATTCTATGCCTGAGGCTATTTTAAAATTCTTCTTTTTTTAAGCTTCAAAGTATTTCTCAAGTCTTTTATTGAATTTCATAAGTCATAACTTTATGGGGTATTAGGTCTTAGTTTAGTATCATTTGAGGGGCCATTCGTTGCGAAATATTTCTTCGCTATAATTATTTTGAGATAAAAGTGAAAATAAATAATAAAACGAAGAAATTATTCCCGGAATTCATTAACGATTAACATTGAATGGTGTCGTAAAAAAATTAATCACTCATTTGACTAATATTTTATTATGTTATTTATTTGATTAACTAATGAGAAGTGGGATTCTCCACAATATTTCCTTTTGTTTTCATAAACTGGATATTTGTGAAAAATAAAAATAAATACTTGACAATTACAACTGATAACTGTATAAATTGAAACATGCTACAATTCAGTGTTTTCATTGATTGATAGCTTCAACAAGAATTAAAATTTAAAATAAATATTGATTTTGGAAGTCAATCGAAATTATATAAAAACAATTCTTAAGTCATGAAATCGCATGACTTTTAATTGATTGAAGCCTTCATTTGGGATTAGTTTTATTGAGAATAATGGTTAGAGTTGATTTGCCTGATACATTATTGCCTGAAAGAATTTACTTTTGTCTACTTATGGCAATCAAAATCCAAAATTCCAATCATTGACATTGAATTTGTTGAGGAATGCTCTTCAATAGTCATCCTTTCAAACCTAATAAAGCTTTTTTCTCAAATGAGTTATTCAATTTTAATTCAGATTTCAGGAGAATTTCATCTTTCAATTGAATGCATTGCTAGTTGACATGATATGAATAACTTGATTAATTAAGTGGAAAATAGGTATTTTATTTTATTTAATCAAGTTTTAATCCATACAAATGACATTTGATGTGAATTACATCATAAGAACAGTACGTAATGCACATAATTCTGTTCATTCTGTGCAGTTTGAGTCAAACATCAAATAGTAATCAATCATTTCTTACGACAATAATTACATTCTTTGATGATATGACGGATAAAATTATAATTAAAACAACTCTTTTCACTGAAAATCTATTTAATAAAAAGTTAGGAAAATTATTATTTAAAAATTTTTTAGTATTACTAATTAAACAATGATTCTGATTATCGTTTTTGGATTTTCCATCCGAACTGAGTTTTACTAGTAATAAAATTTCATTTGAGAGGGGTATCCTAAATTTTCATTTAAAATAAATAAGTTTTGATCTAGCAGAGAGATTCTAGCTTAAGTGTAACCTAAATTAACTATTGAAAAGATTACAAAGGTAAATTCTTGTAATTATGACATCAATTTCATGGCAACAAATTCATAATTTAATAAACAGAGTCTGAAAATTATTTCATTTATTTCCGATTCAATGAAATTGTAAACCACTTGAAGTGGATTTCCAGTAGACGTTAGTCATTGGAAATTACTTTTATTATCCATTCTATTCGGAACAATAAACATAATTATATAACATTGATGTATGACCACCAGAGTTTGTCACAAGGCAAAAAAAAGTATTCAAATTGCTGAAATATCGAATAAGCACTCAGGGGAATTTAAATCACTTATTGAATGTCTTAAAAGTGCCCTGTAGTCAAATTTAGTATCTCCTTAGTTGTGCTGAAACTATAAAATCAATTATCAGACCTTCACTAAAACGACATATACTAAGTCCATGCAATTTTGAAATACTTGATCAAAAGACCCAATTTTAGGGAAAGGGTTGTCTGAAACAATAAATTGTGATTATATTCGAGATAATTGATTTCAAGCTAATTATTAATCAATAATTCAATGAATTTAAATTTGTTGGCCACCAAAATGAGGTCTAATAACAAGTTTTGTTTCAACTTTTCTATACAAAAATGTCTCAACACTTCGTTATTTATATATTTCTCTTGAATTTCATTAAAATATATTCAATAATAAAATTTTGGATTAATTTTTATTTATCGATTAGTTATCAAAATTTTGAGACAAACCCAAAGCTCACAAATAAAATAATAAAATTTGTTTCGAATCGCTATTTATTATCAAAAAAATATCGGTTTTTAGGTCGCGATTAGTAATAGATTTTAATAAGTCTTTAATAAAAGATTAAATTCCTTTTAAATTTTTGTATTAATTTTTCTGATTAATTGTTTTTAAGTATTTATTTATGTATTCTTAATAACGTTTTTAGGAGCAAATGAACACAAAATATAGAAATATTGACATTAAAAGACTTTAGAGATAATAATTGAATTCTAAATTTTCTCAAATCAATTCAGAAATCAATTACTTTATTTAAACAAACTTTTAATAGGATTTTGCAAATAAGTTATTATAGTTTAATGTAAAGAATGTAAAATAAAAGTCGAGGTCTATTTTGTTTTGGAGTCAAAGTTTAACTCAACTATAATCAGAATAAAATGAAAACTGGTCTGTAACATGCTTCATTAAAGAATTCCTTCAATCTAGTTTTATCAATGACCTTGGTCAGCATTGTCTGAATATAACCCTTAGTAATCATTCCCCCTAAAGAAGTGTTTTAGATTGAACAGGGAATAAGTTATGGTGTAAAAAGTTTACCTTGATAAAATATACGTGAGCCTCAAAATGGTTAAAACAATCTAAAATTGGCTTAATTTAAGTTACAACTTGCAACTAAACCTTATCTAGACCTTAAATGTTGACATTTAGACGATTTTGAAAAACAAAAATATTGTAAAACAGAGGGATCAACCTGGTGATATAACAACATAGATTTAGATCCATTAGTTTTTGTTGTTGTAAAATTGTTGAAGCTAGTTGATTAACACAACTTTTAGACAAATTCGTCACTTTAATTGAATAATTAAACCGAAAATGAAACTAGTTTCACAAAATGTATCTGGTAATTAAATGAGAAATGTTATCTTTCGCATTAATAATTAACATGAATTATATTTATGAAAAATATTTCTCAATTAAAGAATTTGAAAAATATTTTCAATAAGTATTGAAGGCTTTGAATATTCTTTTTCATTAATTATTTTAATGAAAATAACATTGAATTAATGATAAACAAAGGAACGGATCAAATGGCAAATTTATAATCCATTTGATTATTAAAAAATATCTCTTGAAAACCTCTTTCAAATGACAATCATTCGGTTTTAAGTTGAAACTTGAATTTTCAGTCATTCCTTTAAATTATATCGAATTCCTTGAAGTATTTGTTTAACAAATGATTGGCTCAAAACATATTTTACTTAAAAGGAAAAAATAATAGAAAATTTTTAAAATTTTAGTGAAAATTATAAGTAATAAATTGTTTTTGAGGAAAAATCAAAGCAAATGCCATTCAAATGAATAATTTCAAGACTAATATCAAATAAAGTATAAAATAGCAATTATTGAAACAATTGTTTCGCTAATCTTTTAACTACTAATTAATGATAATTTATTAATAATGAATGAAGTATCCTGATGAAGTTATTGTATAAATCATAATATTAATATATTTACAATTAAATTAAAATTAATTAAATTCAGTACATTATGTCCCAGACATTCATAAAAGTTCTTGAAATGAAAACATTTATGTCTTTCACTCCAACTATTCATTGCTTTAAAGGTAATTATGATTATAGTTGAAAATGGATATCAATTAGTTCATTTAATAATTGTTATTAGTTAGATCGGAAGATTAGTTTTTGATTTTTTATGACGATAACCAAGTTGTTACATAATTTAACCTTGAATAAACCACCCCACCCTACTTTTGAAATAAACAAATTTACAAACTTCATGGAAATTTGGAAGTACTGGTGAAGGTATAAATAATTTCAAAATAATATTTAATTTATAAATAATGTTCTGTTCTTCTCAGACTTTTCATTATTAATTAATTACTATTTTTGGGACCTCTGGTTATTATATAAGTTCAATGGCGTCGATAACAAGCATTTATTGCATACAATGACTCTGAAGTCTATCAAATTGTTTGTCAATTAGAGCCGATTATGTGAACCAAATTGGGAACAGTTTTGAGTTTATCTCACAATTGGAAGCCTAACATTGAAGATCATATTTGGGGTCTGAGTCATCAGAAGGTGAGGTAAAACCAAAGGACTTGACGAACAGTAGACGAGAGAAGACTTCTTTTTATAAGTGATAACCTCGAGGAATGTAAAGACGAGATAAAATCACAAAACTCAAGAGTCGTTTGACATCGAACTGACAGCAAATAAAACAAACAAACTTTTTCATCAACTGATGACATAATCCGTAGAATTTATCCATAAATTTATTCTTAAATAATTTGGTGATTAAAGACTGAATTCTAATCGATTTTTGTTTGTCAGCAGATAAATGTCTGTTCTGTTGACCCACAGTTTAGCAAAAGAAGACCACATAAGTCACTTATAACACCCCATCAAATAAATCAGAGGTGGCCAATAGAGGGCTATATTTCGTTCCCCCGTAAAATGAAATTCCTCTGTGGCAATTTTTTTGGGTAAATTTTAGAATTTTTTAGTAATGTCAGCCAAAAATAAGTATCCTGCTCTTTATTTTAATGAATTTAACTTTTAAACTTGGAGAATAGCCTAATTAAACAATAAACTTACCGTATTCTCTGTCTTTAGACGCCATGGCGCTTTATGTGACAGGTCCCAGACTCGGGTAAGCTTCAAAA
>JAQIWP010000750.1:0-20673 GCA_034695525.1 Euzetes globulus | reverse complement strand
TCACTAAAACAGTATTTATTGCTTCCATTCAAACACTTCAAAAGAGTTGTTTTTCCCGAACCCGAAGAACCCATTAATGCGTTCATTGAATTCAATGAAATCTTTCCCCGAATGTTATTCAGAATAATTTTCGGACTTTTGGCCAAAGAATTTTTGGAATAGACGGTAAGGTCTGTCCACGCAATCACTGTATTGTCAGACATTTTTGATGACCACTTATGTGTTTTTATTCTATTAAATTAAAAATAATTGCCATGAATTTCAAAAAATATGCCGTTTATTACCATTTTTTAAAATAATTAAAAGCATATAATCTAACTTAAAATCATCTAAAATACTATGTCGTCATTTCAACTGAATTAATAATATTAGTATTAATTACAGTCTATTCTCGGTTTAAGAGGAAATGTCAATTGCATCGAACTTTTAAAATGATAAACAGTATTGGGCATACTGATAAGAAGTTCAGTCAAATTCTTATCATAGGGTTCAAAACATCTTGACTAATTTATTGTTATTCGATAAATAAGCTTAAAACTGATTAAAACTAAATAAGCTAAAGCTTAAAGCCTTTCACCCAAACATACTATTTTCAAAAAAGTTCACTCAATCACCAATGCCATTTTATTAGAACGCATTTAAATTTGAGATGAGATGTTTGAATGTGAATATATATGGAGTTTTACTTTTGCCAATAATACCCTTTCAAATGAATTTTTTGAAAGCTCTGCTGATAAGGAAAGTATTGTCATTAATCTTAAAATAATTAATGGATAACATTATTTCCTTATTTTAAGTTGAGTCAATTGCAAAAAATAAATTTCCAAGTTTGCCAGATTATAAATTTAATTTGAGCCTGTCATAATATGAGTCTCTTTTAGCCGAACTTTTAAATGATCTGATACGATCCTAATTGGATCCGAATGTCATCTCTAGTTCTAATTTTGTTTGTTTCTAAACAAAGGACAGTCTGAGAAACAAAAATGATTATCAAGGTAGTTTAGTCTCAAACAATTATTTGAAAATTATTAATAAGTAATTGAATATTTATTGATAGATTAAAGGAAATGATTCACTAAAAGACATCTTTTTCTTAAAAACATTGTTATCTTATCTAAAGATCGGAGGAAATGGTCTCTAAAATAAAGTTTCTTAAGAAACTATGAATTAATTTAAGAATAATTTTTTTAAAATTATATTGAAAGTTGTAAAATGAAAAACAACTGAAAAGGATTTCATTTTGAAATTGTCCTTTCAATGAATTGCAACGCATCCATCTATAATGATCGCAATTCCCTTCCCTTACGGGATGGGATGGATCTAATGGACCGAATGGAAAATGATATTAAAGACAGGTAAATGTCAATGCCTTTGCTGATTGGAAAAATTTGAACATTTTCATATTAGTTTTTAATTCTAGTAACACGCCAGAGATTGTCCTGGATCTTGGCTGTGGAAGTGGCAATTTGACTGTGATTCTGAGCAAAAGACTCAAGAATGTGCAGCACTTATATGGTGTGGATATCGATGAAAAGATGATTGAATTCGCCAAACAGAATAATAGCGGCGATCAGAATAACATTCAGTACTTCACACAAAACTTTGGGGTTGAATGGCATGACATTAGGTATGAGTTGCAGTCGATTGAGGGCAGAGTTGGAGTCATATTTACCAATCATTGCCTGCATTGGGTTTACCAACAAAAGGCAAATTTATTCAAAAATCTGAGTCGACTTTTGGCAAAAAATGGCAGAATTTATTGCTGTTTCCTCTGTATACCGACCCCTCTGTCCAACTCAGAAGGAATGATTGCCTCGACTATCATTTATTTAATGGGAATTCCCACTAAACAAACACAAATCGAAGAATGGGAAGCAGTTTTTGAGAAGACTGGATTTGCCTTATTGAAGAATGAGATAACCCAGGAGTCGTATAAATTCGACCAGGAAACAATTGAAAACTGTATGTTTAAAGGAAATGTAAACTTGAATTATAATTAATTTTATTCTTTCAGTTGTCATACCGAATGGCTTTCGAATTTTTGAACAGTTCCTTGGTACTGTCAAGTTTACTATTTTTGATGGAATCAGAAAATTTATCAAGATCAAGCCCAAGACCATTTTTAGAGAGACCTTTGATGAAAACACTGGCAAGGTGATGTTCGAAACGAGTTATGAAAAATTTCTAATTATTTTAGAAAAATAAATAGAATTTGACAAGTTTATTCAATTCAATAATAAAAGGAGAATCAATTAATGAATTTAAACCCCAATTAAAAACTGTTGTAAACTTGTAATAAAAGCTGGAGTTACTTATTTTTGTTCTTTATTTTAAAGAATTTAACCTTTAAACTTGCAGAATAGCCTAATTAAAGTTTAATAAGGCTAATTTAGGCTTAACACCGAAAATAAACCTATTTTAGAAGAAAATTGCCATTTGCGTCGATTGTGGAACATGATAAAGCCCATGATGGCAGTCAATCAATTTTTTTAGAGGAGTATAAGGGCAATTTCTCCCGAAACCCAAAACAAGCTTATTTTCGGTGATTTTAAGCGTAAATTAGATTTTTTTTAGACCATAATTAGTTTATGTTGCAAGTTTTACGACTAAATTCTTTAAAATAAAGAACAAAATGGCGGCTTTTTTGGCAGCCATTGTAAAAAAATCCTTAATTTTCTGAAAAATTACTGGCCTCGTCATCGCGGGTGGGTGGTTTATTTATAGTTTAACGTGCAAATAAACCCCTATTGGTAATCTCTGCTACAGTCAGTTGTTTTCAGGACTTCCAGAAGATGGGCTAATGAACAACAAAAAAGATCTTTTATTGGATTAAAAATGAAATCATTTTGAAGACAGTTTCGTATTTATTTGGTTGTATTTAATGAATGTCTTCTTTTAATTCCTAAAATCACACTTTTAGGTGATGTCAAGAGATGAGTCCGATTCAGAGTCAGTGGTACTTCTGTTTCGCTACATTTCGAAAGCTTGAATAAAAAGATGAGCTTGGCTAAACATAACTTGGCCTCCATCAGCGCGAATCTCATTCCGATGCAATTTCGAGGACCGGCAGCAAAGGGCAGATATGAATAAGGAATTATTTTATGCCTGTTCTCCGGTAGAAACCTTTCGGGTATAAACTCGAGAGGACTATCGAAAAATTCTTCTGATCTATGCATGGCATAGATCGGTATCTCTACTGTCTGTCCCTTGTAAAGTGTAAGTCCAGTGTCACCCAGTTTATAGTCTTGAGAGGTTAGTCTCATTAGACGAATAACGGGTGAATGAAGTCTGAGTGCTTCCGATATGACTGAATCCAAATACAAAAGCTTTGACAACAATTCGTAGTCAATGTTTCCTTTAAAGTCGACTGCAGTCGAGACCTCTTCGTATAATTTGTGCTGTTTATCAGGGTTTAAGGCCAACTCATAGGCAGCGAATGTCAGAGTTGTGGCCGTCGTCTCATAGCCAGCAGTCATAAAAACCCAGGCCTGAGCTAGTATTTCATCTTCAGTTAGGTATTTATTGACATTATTGAAGGCTTTCTTCTCAAACTCAAGCTCCTCCTCTCCTTTGTTCAAATGATAAGATTCATTACTTTCATTTTCATCCAAGTTATCATTATTTTCATTCTTCTCTGCAATCATCAAGAGTTGAATAAAATCATTGTATTTGTCCTTCGAGTTCTTCCTTTCATTGATCAGATGACGGGTCAATTGAAAGAAGAACTGATTGGCCGACTCTTCTATTACTGAATAGATATTAAAAAATCTTAAGATTCGTTTCGGTAGAAAAAGTGTTAAAACAAGTCTTTTGAGATCAATATTAAAAACTTTGTGGGCATTCTTTATGAAAGGGTTGTCCGGTTCTTTATGAGCGTTGGTCTTCGTAGCGAAGGCACAGCTCGCGATTGTATCCATTGTTAAGTTACCGAACATTTCCTTCATGTCGACTGGTTTTCCATCCCTGGCATTCTCTTCCAAAGAGTTAAGAAATTCATCCAAACAGCGGTCAACCATTGCAAACATTTTCTTCATTTTCCCCGAAGTAAAGGTAGGGCTTACGATAGAACGGATCCTTTTCCAGTCGTCGCCACTGACCCAGGGCAAGATATTCCTTAAAATGGGATGACTTTTAGGCCTAAGCTGTTTGTCGCTGAAAATGTGAAAATCTTTGACCAAAATGTTTTTAATGAGCTGTGGATCAGCCAAAGTTAGTACCGGTTCCTTTCCATTGAACATTCTAAGATGCATTAGTTTTAGTTTTTAGCATACTGTAAGGTAGATTGTCAGCATATTTTCTCTATTTTACAGAATTATCAAGCAGGCATTTCTAGGTCACCCATTCAATTCCAAAAAGGAATTATGCAAGACAATGACAGTATTATCAAAATGAAAATAGTTACCCATAAACTTTTCCATATTTACTGAACCATTCAATTTCCAGTTGAGGTTTAGGAGTGAAGAACATGTCCAATAGATTACCCACAAACGGCTTAGGCTTTGGTCCATTTATTCCCCTTTTTGACCAATAATTGAAATTATGGTTGAAATACCTATAATCGACATTTTTTAATTTCAGGTAAGGTCAAAAATACTTTAAAATTGAGAAACTTGCCAGTAGACAAATATTAGCACTAAAATTAGATATGAAATCAGATGCATTTTCAATGCGTTCGCAAAGCATTTATCTTTTGATTCAACCAAACATTCCTGATCAAAAAATACTGATAAAATTAATGAATTAATATTTTATTAAAATGACTTTGAAAAACATGCAATAAGAACAAGATTATAATTTATACTCCCTTTTAATCTAAGGCGTAATCTAAGGATTCATTGAAATTCAGTTTTGTTTTTCAGTTAAAAATCATATTTTGAAATAAGACTTAAATTAATTCGTAGTTTCTTACGAAACTCTATTTTAAGACCGATTTCCTTCGATCTTTATATGAGATAAAGTTTTAAAACTATCTTTTAATGAATCAGTTCCTTTAATAATTAATCATTTATACACAGTCGCACTAGTGTGAGATATCTTGATAATCTTTTTCCTCCTATTAATATTTCAGAAGCTCTATAAATTGAATTATAAAATTAAGAGATTGAGAATTTGATGAATATTCTATTTGGGCTAGTTAATTGAATTTAACTATTAATTGACTATAAATTGGGTTTCAGCCCATCATAAAGAGGAAAAATTCAATTGAAAACAAAAACTTTATTTATCAAGTTGTTTAGCTCAAAATTGTTTTCACCAATACAATTAGTGGCATCTCAACGGCCAGGGTTAAAACCAGTGAACAAAAGAAGTTCATAAATATTATATAAAAGTACAATAAGAAATTAATAGCATTTGTGTGACTAAACCACGAATATTGTTCAAGTAAATAAATGAAAACAACAGGGTGTATTAAGTAAGATATTCTAGATATACGGCGCAAATATGTCCAGAAATTAGACCTGAGACAAGTGCCTTGGCTATTTTTCGACAATTCATAAAGCCAAACACAGAATAGGAATGTAACGAAAGGGGTATAAAAACTAGATTCATAAGCACTGAATAGTGGAAGTCTATTGTAAAAAACACCCCTTCCGTATGCTATTAATACAGTTATCAACATTATAAACTTGATAAATTTAAATAGTTTTTGTGCTAGCCGACTTGAGAAAGTAGTTATCAATAAATTGTATTCAATCAAAAAGCCCATGAATATTCCATTGATATAAGCCGGACCATAAATAAATGGCTTCATATGTATTATATCCAAATATGTGTTTCGAACCCTATTTGAGAAAAAATTACTCGTTCATATATTTTTTATTTGTTAACTTTGAAAAGTCTTTTATTTTATAATAATTATTAGTTAACTAGTTCATAAAATATTTTCTCAATCATCAAACTTAGAAGTTTTTTTAATTAAAAATAATGAAATAGAAATGCCTTAATAATTCTTTCTTGTATAAGAAAAGTTTATTCTATTGATACTAATTATTATTTCATTTTTAAAGTAGTATTTGGGAAGCTTTGAGGGGATAACACACTAATTCAAAATTATTTTAATACTGAACGGATAGGTCATATTTGTTTCCTTCTTCCAGTATATTCAAAATGCCAAGATATGTTTTTTACTCACGGCATTGAAGCAAGAGGATATCTGGTTAGAAGTACGTCATCGCTGAAAAATTCAGTTGTAAATCCGTGTGAGTAAAATATGTAAAAATTCAAAATTGTCAACAAAATGTTTCCGATAACTATTGCAATGACTCCAAGTTTGAAATTCCTGTTAAAATTAATTGATTAAGTATTAATGAAAAATATTCAGTTCAATACTAATCACCTTTTTAATGCAAAAATGAAGATGGGTGTTACCAGAGATAACTGAAATAGCACTGAAATTGTCCAGTTCCATGTTATACACTGTACAGAATAAGTGTTCATCTGTACATTATATGTTCTAAAGTGCCATGTAAATTTTTAACAAATCCCCAATGAATTTAATATAATTTTGATTTGAAAGTTCATGCTACTTCAGCAGGGTTAATATTACTGAGTTAAAGCAGGGATGGGTTCTTGGCAATTGAAATGTAATGTTATTGCAATTTATTTATAGTGAGATAATTAGGTGAAACACAAAATCTCAAATTCATAAACAAATGTCGGCAACATTTCTGTCCGTCATTTTTGAAATATACCACTATTACCCCTATTACCACCATAACCCCATAACCTCATAGATTTGGCTCGATAAGTCGCTATCCCCTCCATAAGGTCACGGACCTTGCGCATCCCTGCTCATTAAGTTACCAGTAGCATAATTCTTTTTACAAGTTAAAGCTCTGTGAAGTTAAATAGTTATACTAGGTTCATTGCCAGGTTGCTAAAAATTCTTTGATATAATTTAGCATCGCAAACTTATTTAGGTAAAATTTATCCAATTACTTACCATGATATCAGTGCAAATCAAGTTGGAAACAAAAAGCATATTTGGAATGAGACTATTCATGCAGTTCTTTGAAACCATTGGATCGAAACTCTCGGGTCTTATCATATATTTAAAGTAAACAACGAAAGAGAAGAGACAAATGTAATAAATCGGAGCAAACAATAAAATTCTTTCAATAATGAATTTGGCGCTTAGATGAACCTCTGATTTAATCTTGTCATTCTTAAATTGTTTGCAGAACCACTTAGCTGAAATAATGCCATTTATCAGAAAGAAAACCACGAAACAAAAGCGTCCAAAAAATGATATAGTGTACTTCAATGGCGGCGGCATTTCTATTGTTTTATCTTGTCCATTTGTCATAAGAATGGGAGCGTTGTAATGGAACAGCACAATTATCAAATGACAAACGCCTCTCATGCCATCAAGAAGTTTGCTAGGCCCTTCCTCGACATTGACGTTCTTGTCACCTTCATTTGTCAAAGAAATAAACTGCTTAAAGTTCTTGATCAAAGAGAAACAAGACAGCATTCTGTCAGTTGGCTGCAGAATTTTAACCAGGTCCAAAATTGTGGCCACACAAACAGTTGAGAACCACAAAGATACGAATACCATGAATAAATGGAGCATTTTTTTGCACTTAATTAAAATGTCGGGGCTAAATATTTTAAAGGAAAAATAAAATAAAAGACAAGATCACTTGAATATTATGATTGAAAAAATTGTATTAGAAAAGTTTTATGAAGACTTAAGAGAAATAACCCGACTATTGGTTGGAAACAGACTTTCTATGAGAGTGACTGAAACATCAGCAGCTATACAAGTGTTTGGCTGAAAGAAACTTGTATACCTTTACTAGTTGACTTCAGAGATGTTTAAAAAATATATAATTAAGTATAAACTGAAAAAAGAAAACGTTTTGCAAACTGGGTAATTAGTACCAACCAGAAAAATAATCACCGCGATTTGCTCAGGTTAGGTTAGGTTAGGATAGTTATGAATATATACAGAGGAAGAGAAGTCAATAGTAGTGGTGATTAGGTTTGAGGCAAACTTTTGTTTTTTTATTTAATTAATGAGAATTAATGGTTTGTTTTTAAATCATTTTTAATTTATTTCATAAACAAATGTTATTTTTAATTATTTCCAAAGCATTAATTTGTTTTAACAAATGTCCCCATGCAATTGAATAATTTTATCCCAAATTTTAAACTTACTTTAGGCCAAATCTTTGATATTCAACTAAATAGTTTAGTTATATCTTTATTGACTCTAATGTTCAATACCTTAATAAACGTGGTAGTGTTTTCATTCAATTATATTAAAAGGCTCTTAATCAAATATTTTCGTATTAAAGCCTTGTTCTTGACATGGATTTAATACTTTTCGCGAACCGATCCGGATATTAAACATTGAATTTATTGAATATTCAATTAGCACATCCCTAAACAAATATAATATCAATTTTATAGTTTTTACTTCCAAAAAATTGTTTATCTATTCTGGAAACAGTCTATTACCACGAATTTAAGGCAATAAAACCAGGGGTCACAGATGGGGCCTGCTAGGGCCTTCCAACTGGGTGAACCCTGAATAAAACTGATACGCAGACTGAGGCGATTTTTCATCGTTTTAATTAATACAGACAATAATTCATTAAACAATAAGAATAATAATCGAAAAAGAAATTAAATTAAATTAAAAAACGATTCAATTCTCTCGGAGAAAAAGTATTTCCACTTTTGAAAAATGAAACAACACTTTGCTTTAGCTTTACTTTTATAATAATTGTATTAATTATTAGTCCATAACTTATTACACAAAATTAATTAATAATTATTTTAAGCTAGACTCTTTTTGAAAGAGATCCAGTTGACCCAAAAATAATTACCATAACAATCATAGCCCTCTTTTTAAATTTTTATCTCTCACTCTCTTCAATCAAATTATCATTTTTCTCAATAATAAACATCACAATTCAGTTTGACTTTCGAATCATTAATTATAATAATTATAATAATTATAATAATAATAATAATAATAATAATAGTTAAACGCGGAAAAAACGCTCGCAAATAGTCTTAAATAGAGTTTTGTTTTCATAGGAAATAAGAAGAGTTTTGTTTTATAATTGAAAGATAAATATTTTTATAACCAATTATTGGTTATTAATATTTTTTGTCAAATATTGAGAAAAGACTTTTTAAATGTTTTTGTATTTTAAATTTTATCCGATTTTTAAACCATTGATTAAATTCGTGAATATCTTTAGAATTCCCGACAGAAGATAGAAGAGAAGAAAAGTTCTAAGAAGTTTTTAAAACCTATAGAATAGTTAATAATTAGTTTAATAGAGTCGAGGAAATGGTTTCCTTAACGACTCGTTTATCCAATGATTGAAACAAAAAAAAGATTTGATTTTAAAGTTTAAGAACTCTTCCTCTTTAGTGAAAGAGGAAGTGATTATCGCTGACAGATCTGAATGCGATTATTGCCGAAGTCGACCACCACTAGAAGGTTGTCGACAACGGACAGACCCGAGGGCCGGTCGAGAGACATGATTTCTTCGCCCAAGTAGTCGAAGCTCTGGGTCGCAGAATTCCAGATCGATATTCGATTGTTCCTGGAATCTGCACAGAATATCGAAGTAGCCCCTGAACTGACCACACCCTGCGGCCGTAAGAATTCACCCCAAGCACTTCCCTCGCCGAAGCCGATGTATTTCGGTGTTATGTCCTCTTTGCTGCTGGAACTGGTCTTATCGATTATGAGCAGCCGGTGCTTATTGAAGTCCGAAATGACGAACTTCTCGCTCGATATAAAGGACACTCCACGAGGACTATCCAGTGGTTGACCGCAGTGCCATAAGTACTGGCCATATGGGGTGAACAATTGTACTCGACGGTTGCGTGTATCCGACACAAGGATCTGTGAAGTCTGAGCGCATGAATCAATGTCCCAGGGATAGCAGAACTGTCCCGGACGGGACCCCTTTTCGCCAAACTTGAAGAGGTAGGTGCCAGAAATGTCAAACACCTGAGCGATACGCTAATTAGTACTGGAATATTAATGCTCAGGTGTAATGAGATATACCTGAACTCTATGGTTATCTTTGTCGGCAACTATAATGTGCCCTAAATTCACATTAATGGCAATACCGGCGGGTCTATCGAACTGTCCGGGACGGGTGCCGGGCCCGGAGCCGAACACATGGACCACATTGAGCGACACATCAGGCGAAGTAGCGCCGCTACCATTCATACTATGAGAACCGGTGGCACCACTGCCGAATCCATTATTACTGGCAGCGGCGGCTGAACTCTGGGCACCAGAAATGGTTTTAAGGCTGAGTTTGAGCAATTGGATCCGGTTATTGCTGCGGTCGGCCACTGCGATCAAGTACTCTTTGTTAGCACCACTTTGGTCATAGCTCAGCTCCTTGTTGGGCAGTCTGACAATGGCCACACCCCACGGACGACAGAACTGTCCCACTTGTGAGCCCTCACTACCAAATGTGGCGATCCGTTTCCAGGCGTTGCGCGTCCGCTGATTCACGATATTCACCACAAACGGACTGCCAGTGATTGACAGCCCGTTCACCGACACCGAAATATGTACCTGGCCAAGTTTCAGGCCCCGAGGAATGGTATAAGTGACAGTGTATTTGCCGTTGTTGTGGTCCAGCAGTGAATGTGGTATTGTTACCGAACCGGAAATGCTATTGGCGTCGGTCACCGCCACGTCTATGTCCAGATGTTCCCCACCTTTGCATCAGACAAACAATACATTTAATATTTAAACAAATAAACGGAATTAATGGCCAAAAAAGTCTCAAAATCATAGAAGAGATTAAATTTTGGGATTTTTAGAATCAAATTCAGGGTAAAAGTTGAGGCTTTCCATGAAAAGGGATTTTTGCCCCAAATTAATGGAAATGCATTAAAAATAAATAAATGAATGATTGAGTGATTGCACCATAAAGTAGTTGATTGTCATTCTGGGCGACTATTATATTACGTTTTAAACCAAGTGCTAATAAACTGTACAATTTTAACAAGCACACTTTTGCCCATCTAGAGTCTATCCAATACATACCGATCAATAGTTCCTCATTGAAGCAGTTTCTTGTGGTAATTGTAAAACAAGTGGCCTCTCCCTCGATGGCCATTTCGACGCCATCGCCATTGGCCGAACAGTGGACGGCCAGCGCAGGTGTGGTGAGAAAGCCCAGGGTGGTGACCGCTTTGTATAAGGCAGAGTCTGGGCGGGTGAACGTGATTTGCGGCAGTGGCAGTCCAATCGATTCATCTGTCTGGCCGGCGACCGACAGGACCGAGGAGTAGGTCTGTTTGATGTGCTCTAACTGTTTGAGGAGCTGTTCTTTTCTCATCTGAAGGCCATTCATATGCAATTGGATTGTCGTTTGGATGTCATTAGCGATACTCCGGATCTGAGATTCAAATCTGGACATCAGAGTGGCCGACGACGACGACTGTACCGAACAGATGGAGGAGGCGGGAGACGCTATTGTGTCCAACATAAACGGCATTGAGGTAGACATGGATTGAGGCGCAGATGAGGACACCAGCGATGCGTAGTTCGATAGCAACAGATGGCTGGCCTCCGATGAGTCGTCCGACGACTGGCGCGAAGAGTGCGAAATCATTGATGATTGAGGTAGTGGTGGCACCAGTGGCGGAATAGCGCCGGACAGACGACCGCTAGTGCTTAGACCCAGCAAGTCGTCAATGGACTGATGGCCACCCATGGGGTGGGTGTCGAAATGGCTCAAGTTCAAGAAGTTTATGTTTGGTTGGGTCTGTCGGCTACCCGACAGACTGAACGCCTGTCCCAATCCATGGCTGTCGATATTAGTAGTGTTCTGATGGGCCACAGATGTGTGAGTGCTATGAGTCGGTTGGCCACTGCTGGCGATCAGTTCTGAAAGAGAGCCGATCGGCGGCAGTGACTGAGTCTGACCCATATGTGACACCAGATTGTTATCGTTCAGATTCAGTGCATCGGAATGGGTGCCCCTCATCGACGACATCCGTTCCCTTTCCTTCTCTTCAAGTAATAGATTGCGGATAAGGTTAAGAATATGTGTTTCTTCATTAGAAGACATGATTTCCCTCAAAATTAAACAATGATTAATGAGTCCAATGACAGTTCATGTGCCGATTGAGTGGACAGTCCTATGATTTGAGGCAATAATTTGTACGAAAGGTTTCCCCTTTGATTTCAAACTAAACCTAAATGTCAGATGACCTAGATGATTTGATGAGTAGTTCCAAAAGAAAAGCCTTTAAAAGTCGTTGAGTTTAAGCTCAGGTAATGAAAAAAACGAACGCAGAGGTAAAGGTGTTGAGGTAGTCTTGCGTCTTGTCTTGAGGTTCAGTCTTCGACTTCAAGATGGCTTTTCTCCGGAGGAAAACAGTCCTTTCGATTGACTGTTGAATAAGAGGTAAAACTCGAATAAAATGAACAAAAAGTGTCTTCGAAATCGAAAAAACGTTTAGGAATTCAATGGATTTGAGTGACAATTGATTCCAGTGTTCGAGAGAATGGATGATAATGGCTTGTAAAATACCCGCAGTGGTTGTCTGTGTCTGTGTTTGTACTGAACGGTTCAGAACAGTTGACGATTATCTTATGAGGAGATGAAAAATACCAGTAATTATCCGTTTAATCGATTCTGAGGTACTTTTCAGATGAGTTGTTGAGTTAAATTACGGGACCGTCTGATGAGTTATTAGGTCCGTTCCAAGTAATGTCTTCTGTGTTATAAATGTCTTCAATGGATGTGTGGTCTTGAGGTTTGTCTTCTGAGGTATTGTATAATTAGAACCCGTTTTGTCTTAAATGCCGTAATTATCGGCAAAATATTGAGTGTGTCTTCAGTTGAATAGCATTTGAATTTAACTTTTCTATTATTAAATGATTTAAATTTACCCGTAGTTAACAAATTTGGCAGAAAATCTATTTTTCACTACATAACTTGAAATGCTGGTTGAACTTTCTTTTTGGCAGATATTCCTCTAAGTGTCTAATCATTTGTAGTATTCAGCTTGTCTTCAGTGTGTCTTCAGTGTGTCTTGGTCTTCAAATCAGAGGTAATGTCTTAACTCTAATCATAATATGATTGGCAGTCAATTGAATCGCAAATAATATGAAAAAACCCGTTATTGTTATGAAAAAGTGCAGCGAAAAGAAGAAAAAAAGGAAAAGTTCAGAATCGGAGGCAGTTTTGCCGTTGTCTGTGCTGTCCGTATATGAGTTGAATAGAAAATACCCGTAATTTTCAATTCAATGAGTAATTTAACGAAACAAATGATCAAAAAAATCAATTATTTAATTCAATTGGTTTTCAACTGTATTTTCGAGTCGTTATTATTATTATTATTAAATTATTAATCGATTATTAATTATTATTAGTTTATTAGAATTGATAATTGATTTGATGATAGGTTGAAATGATTTAGAAAATACCCGTAATTCTCAATTTCTAATCATTTGTTGTTTTTCAGCTGAATATCTGTTCGGTTAAAGGGTTGTAATAAATGAATAATTAATAGATTTTGTTGCATTTCTAAAATTTACCATGGTTAATTGAAAATAATTATTAAATTACCTTTTTCCGATGGTATAACTTGCATGATGTACTACACAGCTATACCATAGCTTACATGATCTTAACAAAGAAAAAAAAGAATCATTACTGAGTCCAAGGAACTCTGAATTCAAGGTAATGGCTTTGAATGGCTGTCCTCCAACACTGATATCAGCGCTATCTGCCTCTCAATTGCACTCCTTTTGCCTGAAGTAACCAAAGGGGTCCATATCTTCTGCATATTATTATTACCAAAACTACATTTTGCCCTCACTTTCACCAACAAATATTTGAATCAATTTTTAAAAAATTTCAGTAAACTTGAGGTAATTGCTTCAAAACACTCAATTCTATGACAATCTTCAATATTTTAGAATTTTTAGCTAGGTCAAAAAAAAACTTTTACTCCTAAAAATTACTTTTCAAGGCATAAATGACCACCTTTGGTGGTTAAACAACATTTTGGCAAAGAATATGTGTCCCCTCTATGGTTACCTCTGGTATTTAAAGACAATTTAACAAGGTTAATGATTTTAACTACATCTACCAAGTATGTAGTGTATGTGTTAGCTTATTAAAGTACCGCCCGTTCAACCACTCCCTCACTTTCTGTAAACAAATGTATTATTCATTTCATGTTCAAAATTTTGAAAATATTGAAAAAATCAATGCTTGTTAAGAGTATTTTATAAATTCCTTTAAAATTTAAAATATTGTTATAATCCAGGATAATAGAATGTAAATGATGTAAATATAGTGGCTATAGATTTGCTTTCAAACCGTGTTAAGCCTTTTTAATTGATTCATTTACTTAGCCTTCAGTTTAATACTCCAATAAAAATCACTCTTCAAAAAGGGGTCCAATTTTCTAATGTGACGTTATTTATGACATTCTATGTTTCTCAATGATTTCGTGATTGCGTTTTGTGTTGACTTTCCTTCAGTCAATAAGTGAAGCGGATTATATTCCAGAACTTTTCAATTTAACTGGAATATTTCTCAACATTTGGAGTAACTTTATGAAATTTTCTATATTAACCAGATAAGTTTAACAAAAATCTTGCAACTTGAATCATCCATTAATACTTTTATGTAAGTAATACTCTTATTATAGGATTTTTATGAAAAGAACGATAAAAAAATGTAATTTAAACGATGAGAATGAATAAGAAATTTTTGGAAATTTACTGAATAGACAACACGTATTGTGACTCAACGAGTGGCTGTTGAGCACAGGTTTATAGCACTGGTTGTTGTCTCTACTGTTGAGCCATATTTACATTCAGTTTATTATTATTTTAATTTGATTTAATTAATTAGAATTTAATTAGAAAAGAGTGAGAAGAATGTCTTCGACGGGGAATCCATCGCAACAGCAGCAGAACGCGTCGTCAAAGCGCCTGCAACAGACTCAGGCACAGGTATGTCATTGCCATTGCCCACAGCCATAGAAATAGTGAGTCAACTGGTCTTGTCATCGGCACAGGTCGACGAAGTGGTCGGTATTATGCGGACCAACGTGGAGAAGGTGTTGGAGAGGGACACGAAACTGTCGGAGCTGGACGATAGGGCGGACGCCCTCCAGCACGGGGCCTCCCAGTTCGAGCAACAGGCCGGCAAACTTAAGCGCAAGTTCTGGTGGAAGAACCTGAAAATGATCCTGATACTAGTGGCCATCGCTATCATTATTCTGATTGTTATTATCGTTGCCTCGATTTATGGTTAAAAAGTAGGGTTCAGTCCATAACTCAAATCCAGTTTATTATTAATTTTAGTTATTTTATTACAAAAACAAACAAAACTTATAGAAAGTTAAGTAAATTTTTCGATATTTGTGGCGATATTTGTGTGGACTTCAGTTTATTTCTATTTAATTGTTCTTATCTTTCAGTTTTGATCACAAGTTATGTTTAATATTGATTTAAAATCTAAGTACCGAAAGAGCGGCCAGTGGTGACCAGTGATTGCCATGATCCATTAGGTCGTAGTTAGTGAAATGGCGGATTATCTCCAATTGATCTGCCATGGCAACTGATGTCCGGGTGATTATGGCAAGCTGGTGATTACTGGCTATTGCTTAAACACTTTGTGTTGTGATTGAAATGCCCTCAAAGTTGAACTTCAAATCCATTTAAGTGTTGATCAAAAATATTGTATAAAAAGATAACTTTTGGACCAATTTTTTGTTATACAGAAATACAAAGCAAAACATTTATTGTAATAATTGATAACAAAAAACTGTTTTAATATTTTTCTCCTTTTCTTTTATTTTAATACTATTTTCCCTAAAACTATGAAATAAAGACAAATCAATAAAAGTTTAGACTTTTCAGCTAGTTTAATTAAATATCTGTCAATAATTTAACATTTTATAAGATTAAATAGCTTGTTGCAAAAGTAGAAACATTGTTTAGTTACGTTGAACACATTATAAAACAATCATGTATTTTTATATTTATAATAATTATTATTGTGTACTCTTGTTCAAATCTTGATTGTCCAATATTGATCCGATGTAATCTTAGTCATCAATAGATAATGGAACTGAAATCCATGTTTTCACTCATAACCATAGCTATTGTTGGCAGAGTTGACAGACACTACAGCAGTAACTGGTCCTGATTGTATCGGTGCTCACACGAAGCTCACGTTCGCTTCTGTGGGCCCGTCTGTCAGCACCAGCTTTGGCGGATTGGCAGTCCACGGGTGGGGCGACACTATTGTCCCGAATCTGTTGTCGAAGGGCAGAGGAGGCAAAGCAGACAACCATTGCTGGTTGACGTCTACAATTCGGGAATGTTCTTTTAGCCTGAGCATGTCCGAAAATGTAAAGGTTAGGACAAGCATCAGCGAAATATACGAGAACTCCAAAAATGAGGCTGGTGTGGTCGTGTTCACTTTGATCAGGTGAATCATCAGTAGGATGAAGGTTAAAAAGGAGGTGACCGACACTATTAGCCGCCACTCGCATACCATACCGAAAATTGCGACCAAGAATATAATCTCTGTATAGCAATTGAAATGAAGGTTAAATTTGTTTAATCATTGAATTGTGGTATCATTCTTACCAAAAATGATAACAATAGAAGAGTGTACATGAGCATTTAGAGGTAGACCTAATGCCAGGCCAATAACAGCCAATAAATTCATAACAATTGACGATAACTTAACAAATCTAAAGCTAAATGTCTGTTCGATTGCCATTGTTTTCAGTTTTAAATCATAAAATAGTATAAAAGGTTGAAAATTGATTAACACTCAATTATATAAAGGCGTAGCGTTTAAGGAGTCGCCCTTATATTGATCGCAGTTTTAGTCTTGGTTATAATTGGTATTTTTGAAAACAGGTAAAAATATTGTAGGAAGCTCTACGTATGTACTCAATTTTCAAGTGCCTGGTCATCCACTAATAATTAGCACATTGTTGAATATTTTTTGAAGAAAAATATGCATGGGAAAAACTTGCTGATTAAAATTTTATCTAATCGTTATACTTACAAAATAAACTGCAATTAAAGTAGACCTGATTACTCGTTTGCTTCATTTAACAATTAAATTCATTTACATAATTTTAAACGTATTTCTATAAAACAACTGTTTTCTTATCACATTCTGATTTAAAGAATCTGTTCTTACAAAACGACTTCTGTTTTACATGTTATTTAAGTAAAACATTATTATTTCACTCAAAATCATATCAAAAATACAATTAAAATAATTACAATTTTGTATTCACTTACGAAAAGTTTGTTTTTATCCCGTTTTCAATCGATAATAAGATCTGTTCGCCAATAAAGTGATGGCACTGACAGACTCTAACAAACTTATCAAATAAAATCTCATCTTATTTCAGTTTAAATCATAAGAGTGGTTCCTTGATCCTCCAAAAATTGAAATATTAAATTTATACTTTTCATTTTTTTAAAGATAATTTTTCCGTTTAATTCTTTGACTGTCATTGTAATCTTTTTAATAATATGGACAGTTAATATCACTTGGTGGGATTGAGTTCTCTCCAAATAAAAAAAATTGAGCTGCTATTTTGAAAAGGACCTGTTCGACCCCTTTAAAGTCGGTACTCAGTAGCATAGAATCTCTCATAGAGAATACATGGGGAATCTTTAAACTCTAGTCTAGTCAGCTTCTGGCTTGCTGATTTTTATAGAAACTATAAATGATTATTATCTATCATAAAAACCAATTGAATTGTGGAAAAATAGGGCATAAAAGTTTAATTTATTAATAATTACCGACTTACTTGGCAAATTAATAACTTTGATATTCAGGGGTCGGACAGCTCTTTTGTCCATGGAAAAATTCTCAAAGTTTAAAGTGCTGCAAAAATATTTTTGGTAATCGTATTTTTGAGATTTTTATGTCATATTAAAGTTTAACTCTTCCTCTATCAGAACCACTAATAATATCCGTGGTGTCACCTCGGGTTCAATTTGTGACTAGGAATTATTCCAAATTCTTAAGATCACGTGATTTGGTAAAAATAATTTATTGTTGGCTAGATCACATGTAAATAGATGTTTATGAAGCTTTTACCTGATTTGAATATTTCAACTGTTTACGAGATATTTTACTACCCAGCAAACTTTTTGATTCTTCTAATAACAATTGGCAACCAGAGATGGCCAATGAAAATTTTTTAGGGGGGGGGGTATGGGATCGGTATTTTACCAAAAGTCCTGGAGTGTATGGGGTAGAGTTAAATGGTGGACGGAATCAGCGCTGGGAACGGTCTTTTCTTCTAAAATAGGGCTAATTATGGTGTTTTTAAGCTATTCTGCAAGTTTATAGGCGTATTTCCTTTAAATAAAGAACAAAATGGATAATTTTTGCCGACATTACCTAAAAATCTTAAAATATACACAAAATATGGTCGGCTCGTTTCGCCCGTCGGAGCCTTCGGGTTCGGGGGGGGGGTTAGTTTACGGGAGGAAAATGAAATACAGCCCCTTTTAACCATCTCTGTTGGCAACTAATGATGGCCAAGCAAATCAAATCTACAAATGATAGTTGGTTGGTTGACAGTATTTCAGAGGTGGCCAATAGGGAGCTGTATCCCGTCCCCCCCCCGTAAACTGAAAAAGCCATATCCTATTCTTCCCACTTTAATTTTTTATACCTCTCCTATGAGGTTTGACCACCAATGCTTGAAATTCAGTTAAAATAGATGAAATACCATAAACATTTGGACCCATGTGATTCACTCAAAACTTTTCACCAGGTTAGTTATTTCAATGGCATCTTAACAATGTTAAAAATTATAGTTTTTACATTTGACATTCTAAGTAATAGTATAAATTATTAATAATTGATATATTTTAAACAAAAGTTAATCCAGGGGTCACCACGTTGGAAGAGCCTAGAGGGGAACGGTAGGGTGGGTCAAATGCACCATCGGCTAGAAGGGAGTCAAATTTCAAAATTTTCCGTCTAGGGGGCAAGTACTTCGGACCCCTTTGCTGAGCCATGAGTTAATCATTTATCAGATTTGATCTTGTGAAATCAATTTCTTGGCAAAATCTGTTGGTCCAACATTTTGCTGTAATTAAATCAGTAGTTTTCCATCGAAAAGGAAGGTCTCGAAAAACATTTAATTGCTAATTTTGTCTGCACAGGAAATAGGATTTCATTGGCTAGTTCAATTGACGCAAAAGTTAAACAAAACAAGAACTAAAACTAGTTTTTGTTTAAAATTTGCCTCAATTGAAATGGTCCAGCATTTCATTCAAGCAAATAAAACGGTATTGCAATGTTTGTTGTGCTTTAAATTTTGATAGGTCTCAATTTTAAGCGATGTCATCACAGAATCTAGCAACCACCGGTTACTTCAATTTCATCTATTTCAATATACAGAGAGATCAATAAAACTACTTTAAAGTTTTAGCTTAAAGTATTACTTATTAATAAGTACTTATAGGAATACTTACAAAAATCATCAATAATTTTACTTTGCTTTTGATTTGAAATTGAATTAAAAATATTGTTTTGAATATTATTTAAAAGTACTAAAGAGTTACCTATATCTTCATCATTCTCATAGATATTTACCACCATTTTTATGATCAGATAATTGCAGGGGTACAATGGGAGGAGATTTTATAAAATATCCCCTTAAGTCTGATATTTGATGATTTATTCCCCTAGGTTCGAAAAAATCTTCACATAAAAAAATTAGAGAAACTGATCCCCTCAAAACTTGCCACTTTTTTTCTAATGGCAGCCAAAAAACGGACATTTTGTCTCATAATTTTGTCCCATAATTGGTTTCTAATATAACGGCATTCCCTTATATTTATTACACATAATAAAATTTTACTTAATTCAATCAAATTGTAATCACAAACAAATTGATTTTCTTCTGTTATTTTTAAAAACTTTCAAAATTACCTAGTGAAGTCAAATAAAATTCAAATTTTAATTACTTTTTTATTCGTAAAAATCAAGAAAATGTTTTGACAATTTTTTGAAGAAAATTTTTTTAAATGTATGAAAAGTAAGGTTCTTTTTGCGACCAAACTACTGTATTTTTGTCAGAACTTATTTTTTAAGCCAGTCGTAGGCTATGGGCACAGTTGGCACAGAATATGTGTATCGATAAGATGACGGTACGACATAGGAGGACGAATAAGGTGACGGAACCACATAGGAGGACGGGTAGCCCACCGATGGTGCCAATACACGGGGCACACCCAAAGTTGACCAACTGGACGGATAACCATAAAGGCCGTTCAACAGCACGGTGCTGCTAGCTACAGCTACCAAAGTGACCAACAAGGTAATTGCGATCTAAGAAAATTAAGCGTTAAACAAATTAATAAAAATAAAGTAAAAATGAGATAATTTACCAAAAATTTCATTTTCGTAACCAAAGGTTTGTCAAATACTTGAATTAGTACAGAGAAGAAGCGAATCGACCGAATGCTTTGTTGCCTGAGTTGACCCCCTATTTATAGAAGGCTGGAATGACCTTCACTTTTAGGTTTCAACCTTCTTTGTCAAACTGCAATAAAAGCATGAGATTCCGTCTAAAATAATTATTATTCAGGGAATACCAATCAGTTTACTTAGCGATAGGCGATAAGTTAGGAACTCATATAAAGCTGTT
>JAQIWP010000749.1:0-20685 GCA_034695525.1 Euzetes globulus | reverse complement strand
ACTATTTAACGGAAACTCGATTTAACGGACAAAAATTTGCTGCACCGCTGATTCCGTTATTTCGAGGATGGATTGTAATAATAAAACTAGCAACTTTGAAACAACAGTGCTTGACTAACCTGGTTATTTCATATGAAAATATTTGCTTAAAAACAATATGTACTTATAAATTATCAGGGTTAATTAAATTATTGAACTTTGATTTGTTTTTAACAAAATTGAATTTTTTCTTCAAATCAACGGTTGAAATAAAGACCTGAATATAATTGAATTTATTTTTATTAAATCTAACCACTTATTAAAAATTTATTTTTAATTTTCAAATTAATAGCTTATTATGTGCCAAGTATAATCAATTATATTTAAAATATAGGCCATTGAATTCGTTAAGAATTAAGTATTTAATCGTATCTATCAATTAAATGTTAAACATATCCTTTGTCTGACAGCTTTTTCTGCTGAAGTTTACATTTAAAATATCTCATAAATCCTCTGAATTTATTTAATCAAAGAAAATATTAATTTATTATCAAATGTATTAGGAATTAAGGATATTATTACCGGGAAAGGAGGGAAAGGCATTTTTTTCTGACGTTTCAGTTCCTGGGAATAGAATTTCACATTTCTTTTCTTTTCATTCTTATCGAGTAATTCTTCGAATAACTTATTCCAAAAAATCTAATCAATTGTTTGGTAACTTTGTTTGCGATTCTATCGATAGATAAATTCCAAATATGATCCGGAAATGTCTCATGAGATCTTGATTTGGATGAAAGAGCTCCTCAATGAAGACCTCAATACCAGCGGAAAGAATGACGACTTTTACGAAACCCTGAAAGACGGAACAGTTCTCTGCCGGTCCGTTAGATTACAATCTCTTCATTTATCCATAAATTATCCAGGAAATCCAGGAAATTTAACTCATATTTCATTCTTATGGATAGACTTATAAACGCCATACAGAAGGACACAATCAAGAAGTACAACACATCGAAGATGGCCTTCAAATGTATGGAAAACATACAGTTCTTCTTAGACGCGGCCGGAAAAATGGGCGTTCCTTCTCAAGAACAGTTCCAAACCATAGATCTATGGGAACAACAGAATCTGACGTCTGTCCAAATATGTCTGCAGTCGTTGGCCCGAAAAGTGTCCAAATATGGCGTCAAAGGTATCGGACCGAAGGAGGCCGAGGCCAACGTCAGGAACTTCAGTGACGAACAGATGAAGGCCGGTCAGGGCATCATTGGTCTCCAATATGGGACTAATAAGGGCGCCAACCAGAGCGGCATCAACTTCGGGAACACTCGTCATATGTGAACATTAATTCAGAACAACTATTCAATAATCGATACAATATTTTTATAATCATTTTATTCAATATTTCAAATCACTATTTAATTGATTGAAACAAAATTAATCCAAAATTTACTAAACTCTACACAAAAATCAATAAATCGTTTAAAAACTTTAAATAAAATTACAAAAAAGTCTTTTCTAATCGACTGAAATAATGTTCTTCGATTTTTTGAGCCGCTCTTCATTTTGTCTGACCAATGACTGAATGCTGGGTCTGAGGGACGGCGGTTTCATCTCTTCGTCGAGAGTACAGACATAGTCTTCTTCTATTTTGGTTTGTTTTTCATCGAAATATACTTTCATTAAGTCGGTGTCCATTTTTAAAGAGTCAGCTATCTTGTATATTGTCTTCGGCGGGACATCGCAGTGATACAGGAAGAAGCTGTTGTCATTACATCAGAACAAATGGTTAATCAGTTGATAAAACATTGCAAAAGAGTTAAATGTTAGGAATAGTTAAACAAATGTCTTATTTATAGAAAATGAGTAAAACAGTGGCCATACTTTCCGGCGTTATATCTCTTCTGTCCGGGAACCGGTGTCCGTAGTTTGAAGGGCAGATTTCTTGTGCCCAAGTTCTCGATCTTACGTAAGATACCATTTTGGTCGAGTATTATTTCAGCCGATCTCTTCAGACACGAAACCAAATCTTTCTGATTATTGAAACAAAAGTCAAAATCAAATTAAGTCTAAAAATCAAATTTTCGGGTTTTGTCTGACTTTCGATAGACGTCTGGTTATGAAAAACAACTCATATGACGGCATCTTCTTTAATGACAAGAGTTTCAACTTTTGTCACTATTATTCAAAATTGAATTTAAAACAAAAGTCGACTGAAAGTTGATTTAAAACTGAAAGATCATCTGAAGACTGATTTGAATCCTGCAAATTGTAAACAACTCCCAAAATGCATGCTTTCGGACGTCATTTATGTTTAAAATATTTTTACCGCAATTTCTCTTTAAATTCATTTAATTCTTGAAATTATTTTTGAATTTTTATCACAATTTAAAGTCAAATTGAATTTAAAAGTAAGTCATTTCTTTCATTTTATTCATTCATTTTTCTAATTAAACTCAACTTCTAAGCAAAAAAAATAGTTTTAAAATCAATACAAAAAATAAGAAATCATTTGTTTTTCGGCTTTTGTTTGAAATGGAAATTATTTTTTTTCAAACAAAACAATTAGAGATTAAACACAAATTGAAGTAAAACTAAGAAAATGATAAAATCATTGTAATTATCAGATTATTTCTCGAAGAATATGATGTCTTCATCGAGGCTTTTGTTGTCCTCGTGGTTAGAGTAAGTGATATCACCGCCGAAAGTCTTGTGGGCCCGGATATGGATGTATTGGTCATCGTCTACACGAACCTATTGGTTAGAGTTCAGTTTGATTGAGTCAATTGAGGGCTTTGGGGGGAAAGGCAGCTATACTTTGATGTAATAGTTGATGCCATTCACTAATTGGGTCTTGAATTTGATTGCCGTGAATTCGGGGAACTTCTGTCCCGACTTCTTCTCTACGTCTTCCCGAACCTAAACAATAGATCAGATATTATTTGACAATTGTTTTCAGATTTTTCACTCAATTATTAATAAAATAGTAAAATAAACACATTTTCCGATTGCCTTAAAAATAGAGAGAATTTAGTAAATAAAATGATTTTTTAGTTTGGATTTGAATTCCGGTCCAAATAAAAGCATTGTTTGATAGGAACCTTTTCAAGGATGTCATGGACAGTGCTATCCGGTTCTTTGGTCTCTCCAATGCCACCCATTCTCATCTGTTTATCCATTGCTCTCTGATATTGAATAACAAATTCAATTGAAATCCGGGTTATAATTAACAGCCGTTTGAATTTCACTAACAAAGTATGTGAAAAGTCGTCAATACTTTTGTGTTGAAAAACAGTAATAATTTGACCGAAAATGTAATTTAAAAGTGTTTTTCAGACAGAGAATGACATTCAATCTGTTTATGTGTTCAACCGCTACACTCCCTCTACAGTCCATTTCATGCAGAAGTAGTAAAACAAATATATTCTGAATCATAAACTAGATAATTCAAAATTAAACAAATTGACATTTATATCATCAATAATTGCTAGAAAATATTTATTAATTGCTAATCATTCAATTTTAATGAGTCTAGTCATTTTTAACCCTTGCTCCTTATCTAATCTAAGCTGACAGTGAAATGCTGAGATGAAAAGATTCATTAGTTTTCTGATCTCATAATTCACTAATTAAAACAAATGACTAATCAATTAAGAATTACATTACTTTTAATGTTTAATTAGTTGTTAAACAGTCCAATATATATACAAGCAATGTACAAAGGTTACTTTTGATATCCTTTCGATTAAAAATCTTGCAAAGTTTTTTTCTCTTCTAAAACTAACTTCAAATTATCATAAGTTATCGTTTACTACAAATATGAGCAAGATTCACATTAGATCTGAAAGTGACTATTCATTTGAAATAAATTCATTGAATCAAATAGATGAGTTTGAATGGAATGTTTGAATTAAAGACACCCACAATTTCCGAGAACAAGTGACTCAACACTACTAAAGAGCATCGACTGTATTGATGCCTATAATAGTAAACAAATGACGAAACGGATGACTAAATTCTTTGAAACAGTTTCCTAAAAGAAGTTGATCCAAAACTTTTGTGGATAATATTTGCAATTTTCTAATTCATTTGTCTTCTAAAAAGATATGAGTTGTGGAAGTCTGACGCGTTTGCGGCCAATCAGAGAATACTTGAGATCGAAGTTCATCACTGTTTCGGACCAATGGATAACAAATCAATTGAATGCAAACAACACAATCAGTAACGAAACAGTTTACCAAAATTGGCTGAACTGTGATCTGAAGAGAATCAGTTCAGGCAGTGATGTGGCCAAACTTCCCATCGACTCCAATCAAATCAAAGTCGACCAACAAACCCAAAGTCCCCTTAAGACAACACTTTATGGCAAATATGTGCTTCAAGTATAGGACAAACTCTGATTAACAATCATATCATTTGACACAAAAAAATATTTGATTTTCAGATCAATTCAATGGAAGATATAAGTCGACCGAAAGTGTTGAGCGCTGTCGACGCTCTCGACGACGAACGGAACAGCGGTTCAGAAAGTTCTGAAAATGAGTCGGAAAACCAAACTCGACTCTTCAAGAAGAGAAAAACTGAACCCAAGAAGAAGAAGAAAGAAGTGACAAAAAGAGGGGCCCGACTCCTCTCTATGGTGTTGACCGACGGAGTCACCGATTGTAAAGCTATTGAATATGAAGCCATTGCCTGTTTGACAGAAAATACCCCGGTCGGCTCAAAACTGTTGATATCAGGTCCTCTCGACATTTATACGGCAGTCATGTTTCTGAGCCCTTCCAACGTCAAAGTTTTGGGCGGAAGTATACCTCTGGACAACAGTGTTGTCAGTGGTGGCGGCAATGACCGAACCGACACTCCCTTACGTACACTATTCCCACAAACATCCAGCAATTGCTAAAATCTGATAAGTTTTATAATAGCGGCATTCAATTCAACGAAATCTAATCATTTGGTATTAGTTTTCAAGTTTTTTATTAAAACAAATCATTAAACGAATTCTGTTTCAATTAATAGTCATCTCTTCCTCTCAATAATTATCTGTTTATAAGTTTCTGTAAATAAAACATAAATTGTTTTTTGTGTCTTTTTTTTCAACAAATAAGATAATGAATGAAATTCTTTGAAATCGAAAATTGAATTTTAATGCAATTATAAAACTTGTTTTAACTTCAATTCAAAGGATTGTGTTGTGAAGCCCTTTAGCGTTGGCTCAAAGTTATTCAAATTATTCTTTTTATTGGTTATAATTGTTATGAATTCAGTGATATTTGAGAGAAATTTTGAGAAAAAATGTTTAAAATTCCTGAATAGCTATCGTTTGATAAAAATGTTTGGTTTAATGATTGGATTTCAAGGATATTATGATTAGAATTGCAATCGACGACTGAAAACAACAAAAAACTTTTGCGAACTAACAAATGGGACTGACTGTGGCAGTGGTGGTGGTGTGCAGATGGCACTGGCATACTGTTTATGGCTGGGAGTCGACTGCAAGCAACCAATCAAAGCAATTGAAAGTAAAAAAGTCGACGGCCCTCTTGTGTTGGATTGTTTGCCAGTGAGTTTGAGCCAAATATTTAGTTGCAAGTATGCGCTGCAATACACTGGTGCTAAACGACAGGGGTTTCACACATGAATCCATTGCACTGTATATCTGAATATTGTGATTGAGTTATGTGTAATCAAACGAACAAAACTTCATGAATAAGTGAATTATGGATAAGAATAAAGTGGTGGACAGGGAACACCTGAAGAACATCATCCAACAATGGAATGCCAACCGATTGGATCTGTTCGAGATTAGCGAACCCAATGAGGTATGTGTTGTGACGGCAGCGCCGACTTGTTTTAAAAGCGACCGCTTAATGACATAACACACTGTCATAACACCAATGACTGCAATCATGTGTTGTCTTTGTATTGCAAACACACAATACGTTTGTCCAATGGTTGGCTCAATTTGGGTGACATTGGCTGCAATGTCCCAAAGAAGTAATGTTTTGCCTGATATGTCAGTGTATTTGTTGTGGGCTATGTCTGGACGGTGTTGTGGACGCTCTCCACTCGAGGAGTGCTTTCCTCTATCGGATTGTCATAATTGGACGGCAAGTGTTTTTAAGATGGCGTTCTTGAGAGCACAGCCACCCATAGCCTGTTGCACATTGTGTGGTGAGAACGGCCATCAGCGCTCAAACACTGCAGCAGTGGATTAGACACTGAGCCATCCAACTGGTTCTGCCACTAGAGAGTCAGGTGCCTCTCATACCAGCGCTGGTATGAAAATCAGTGCCTCAATACTCAATCCCAAAGCATAGCATTGAATGACCCAAAAGCACAGCACAACCGCTCAAAAGTTGCAGTGCTCTCAAAAATTCAATGCATTTTTGGTGTGTAAACAACTCGTTATATGACTGACTGTCAGCCGATATCAACAAAAAACTATACATTCTTTGAGGAGAACACAAAACTATTGAATAATAATTAGTTTCCTCGAGAAGTACACCAATAAATAAATGACCCAATCTATTAACGATGAGCTCATTTACGACTATCACTAAATGTTACAATTAATTGGATTAAAGCAGAGTTTTATTAATTGTGGGAATCAGACCTAGCTCACATCAATTAGCCCCCAAGCTTCAGATGATTAACTTAAATAGCCGCGCTTATTTCGACACAGGTACAATTGCCTAAGATTAGTTTTGAGGCAAGTCAGTTTAAAACTTCTAGTATTCAGTAAATAATCAAGCAAACTATTGTTCAGATAATTCGAATAAATTAAGTTTTGGTTGATATTCGTGTCTGAAATCATAAGTTCCGGAGAATTGAATGTCAGACGAAACAGGAATAGAAACCGTTCGCCACACAAATGATTGTCATTTATATAGGTTTGAGTGAATGCCTGTTCCACTCAATTAACATTTTTTGCCTAAATTATCGACATTTTTGAGAAGATTACCTAAAATTGTCGCCAAACGTCAGGTGCAGTCATACGTTGTTGTGAATGGAGTGAACAGCCAGGGAGGAGATGTGCGCCGTTGGCCATCACTGCATTAATTATGGTTTTCTTTTATTTTCTTTGAAAACCATAATTGAATGAAATGATTAATGAAATGAATACAAAACTTCATTATAAATGGTATTCCAAGTGAATTGATGTCATTCTTAGTGCAATCTTGAGTTACATAAATAGATTTTCTGGCAATTCTTTGAATTAATATTAATTCGATATAATTTTCTTTCTGTTAAATGGATTAAAACAAAACTCTTTATTTGAAAATGTCGTAAAACATTCTTTTGTTGGGAGTAATTGAATTAATGGCTGGTCACGAATGGCTGTGCATACTGTAACAGGTCTTTGCCTTTTAGTCTTGGCACAAACCAGGCAATCGTCTATTTTTATATTTGATTACATAAAACGGTTCAAAAATTAATAGCTTTTGTATAGGAGTTTTGAAGAGTTGTTTTTATAAGCACTACATAACTGTTATTATTTGTTTCTTAATACAAATATAAGTCAAGCGAAGAGCACAGGAGAGTAAAGTACACACAGTTTGCAATTTCTGCCGAAAATCTCTTTCGGTTGAACGGCGGGAAACAGTTATTCAATTCCTTTCCAAATGTTTCACATTTTCTGGAGCCTACTTCTTATTCAACTTGAAAGTTGCAATTCTAAATCCAACACCATTATAGCAGGGGTAGCCAATACCTAAGGCTGGTATAAGGGTTAGGTAACTCCCTCCCCGGATCAGAAATCCAATGGTTAATCTATGGGAGAAAGCCCATGTTAAGTCTATGGGAGGGTGCAGAAATTGATATGAGAATTCCTATATTAGGTCTATGGGGGGGGGCTATGAGTTAGAAATCCAAGGAATCAATGTAATGGGATTAGGTTTGAGGCAAACCCCTTGTTCCCTTACAATTTTTCTTAACCCTCAGTGGAGGGGGAGGTATTTTGACAAATTCTATACCTCAGGGGGTATACATACTATAACCCCTATGGTTACCCATAGATTATAGGTCCAGGTACATATTAGCTTTATGTAATTGCCGTGATATTTTGAAAGTCATGTTCAAATATTTTATAATCAGATCAGTTTTATGTAATTGGCAATTACCAGTACACATTTGCAGAATGTTAAATTTGATTATCTAAATAGACCTGTCGTCAAATCATCACATAATCTCTAACTCATGACAACAAATATTCATTTGATTGCAAAACGTGAGATGATTTCGATTGATTGTTTTAAAGGATCAATTTAAAATTCAATTAAAAGAGATCTAGATCATGACTGTTGCAGATTGAGGCAGATATTTTTTGAATTAATACTTTTTCTTTTGAATAATGTTTTGGTTTAAGAAATGCTTGCTTTGGAATTGAGTTACCACTAATCTGATGTATTTTATGGCATATGATATTACTTTTGATATTTTTGTTTATGTTTTAAAATGTCTTACGTTTCAAAAGGTTTAGCATTCCAGTTCAGGGATGGCCAGCCTTTATTATAGCTGCAGCTCATGAAGTTTAAGGGTTGGTTGTTTTGCTAGAGTTTTTCAGAATTCATATTTCACTCTGAATTCGATGCTTTTAAACCTTTTGTGGGTATTTTTGGGCTCAAAACACATTTATATCATTGGATGTAATATCATATGAAAATCTTTTCTGTAGAAAAAAGTACAGAATATCTGTATATATTTGACTAAGATTTGAGGTCAAAGACTCAACTGAGCGAACACTTCAAATATTTTTCTTGCTTTTTTTGTTTGCCTCAATATCTGACCTAGTCGATTCTTTTCATCATATAAAACCACAAAAAAGTATTGAGACAAATAGAGTTTCGCTCTAAAAGGCTTAAACAAAATTGATTCTAAATTGAACAAACATGAAAGAGGGCAAGTAGGTCGACTTGTAATTAATTGACCTTGGTATTTGAAATAAAACAGTGGTTTGCTTTTAGGCTTTTTAATTGCTTTTTGGATTTTTAAAGATATCTAAATTAAATGGTCAATTATCTTTCTCAATATTTAATGATCGTGAAAATATCTGGGTTCTTTCGCAAAATAGATGTAATGATTTGAGAACTTGATAAGTTATTTGCAAATATGGGTGTATTGAAGAATTTATTGAAAATGACAGTGAATTTAATGTTTATCTGATATATACATGAATATACATAACTGATGAATATATTGGATGACAGGCACTGGAATTCCATGGCGTTATGCGCTTCTATTTTCAAGACGCCGGTCAGAAAGTGGCGACAAAATGCATTCGAGTGGCCTCAACGGCCACCACACAAGACGTGATCAATATATTGATAGAGAAGTTTCGTCCCGACATTCGTATGCTTTCTGTTCCGGAATACGCTTTATATGAAATCCATGAAAACGGAGGTATTTATTGATCGGACACATGAAAAATGATTCATCGCTTTCTCTATAATTCTCTCCACTATTCGAACAAACTTTTCATATCTAATGTCAAACATGACTTCAAAAAATAAGACCGAAATCTCGGGTCTAACAAAATTTTATGGCAAATATCTGTTTCTATTTGTAAAAGTTGTTGACATTTAGACAGAGAGGGAAACCTATCACTACAGCAACAGAAGTGAGACTTTAATTTGAAATTCAAAGAAAAATATTAGAGTCAAAGAAATTTTCTGAAAAAGTCTAAGTTTTTGGACACATTTAGTCCGTCTGTTTGGCACTGATTTGAAAATTTTTTGCTATTTTTCTCTCAAAATAAATTTGTTTTACTATTTTTTGCGCTCAACAGAAGAGAGAAAGTTATCTGAAGACGAAATGCCACTTTTGGTTCAACTCAATTGGCACAGAGATGACCGCGAGGGCAGGTTCTTATTGCGTAGGATGACTGAGAAGACATATGTAAGTGGATCTCCAGTCCTCACTTATTCATACAATTACAGAGCGCTCAGACTCTTGCACTTTCTGTGTTGGCTTTTATTATTAACAGCTTTTCTCTGCCTTTGATCTGAATTTTTCGCTCGTTTTTCACTATTGACTCTCCAGTTGTGACTCATATTATCTCTAAATATATCCGAACTTCTAATTAAATCTCTTGTTTTCAAGTGTTGTTAAACTTCATGTTTCGGTCCCTTTTCTTATCTCTGATTAATTGATTGATTTATGGCATATATGTATATTTTGTTCTGAATATCCGTTCCTTCAGTTACCAGGTTTTGGGAAAACAGACGAAAATAAATTCAAACGAAAACTATCGAAACGAGAGAAGAAAGAACAGAAAAAGAAGGAAAAACAGCAAAAACTGAAATCTTCTGAAACGGCAAAGGATTCGTTGGCAGAGAAACTGTACACAGAACTGCCCGAAACCAGTTTCACCCGTTCCATATCTAATCCTGAAGCTGTTATGCGAAGACGACGACAACAGAAGTTGGAGAAAAAATTGCAACAATTCAGTCAAGAAGGCGGTGCCGAAGCCGGTCAGTGCCGGACATACTTTGCTTAGCAAATGCTTTCTAATTGAAATTCAAACCTTTTGTTTTTGGTGTTTAGGCGGAACTCTTCGAATATTCGGTGAGTCGATAAACCCTGACGTGCCATACAAGACAATACTGTTGTCAGACCGCGACACCGCCGCCCACGCAGTCAAAGAAATACTTGAAAAGTACGGCAAAGAGAGGGAAGAGCCCACCCATTACTGTTTGGTGCAACTGATCGTTCCCGTAACCAACGGTGACGTCAATTCTGTCACTGATTTGCACAATTCGGCCGGAATTAGGGAATACATATTAGACGACGACGACTGTCCTCTATCTATCGAGAAGGCGCACAACAAGTCGAGGGGTGTCCTCACGTTTCACATTAGAAGACGTCCCGCTGACTATCAGCCTCGCAAAAAGAAAAAGAAGCCGAAACAGATAAAGGGTGAAATGGAAGCCGGATATACCAAATATGATGAGGCGCTCGAAAGACTACCATATCTTTTCGAGACTAATCCCGACGGCAGTGAAATAACTCGAGGAATGCCTAAAAAGCACTATTTGTATGTGAATGTGACTGAAGTGGGCAGTGAAAGGTCCAACTCTTCCAACCACAGCCAATGTCTGCAACTGTACGGCCCTAATGTCCAGGCCCGACACTGTGTTATCGCACACACCGAAGGCATTGTTACAGTGACGCCTAGCAGTAGAGATGCCGAGACTTATGTCAACGGCGCCCGTATTTACGAGACAACTATTTTAAGGCACGGAATGCTCGTCAGGTTCGGTAAATTACATACGTTTAAGTTCATTGATCCGCTTCAAGACCAGCGCCGGCAGCTGTCACCCACTCTTATGAGGGATTCAGTACATGAAAGCCTCAGGAAAATGCCAAACGACTTGCAGTTTATCGGTCCCCAATCCCGGGGCAGTTATGAGACAACATTCGACGCCGACGGTAACGTCGAAACCACTTCCACGACATCCAGAGATGAAAGAATGTCGAAAAAATCTGACGAAACCAATGGTTCGATTCCACGACAATTGGCAGCAAACGGACCGATACTTAGAGACAACAGTCAACAGCCTTTAAAGAAAGGTCCCGATCCCATACTTCCTGCCATTCTTGAGTTGTGGGAGGAGAGAGAGGACGCACTGCTCAATGCTATCATCAATCGTATTGATCCGAATGCTATACAATTCAAACTGTCGGTCACTTACACGAGTGAGTGCTTCCCAAATAATAATTTCATTTCATTTATTCAATTTAAAGGCTTTTCAATTAGAAAAACCAATAATTGTTTTATCCTTTCCTCTCAGTCTATATGGGCGTCAGATTCAGAGCCTCCACACATTTCAAGCCTGAAATAACACCAGAAGAGAGGGCTCACCGCTTGACTCAATTCACAAACAAAGTGGCGACACTTATTCATCAGATAATCGAAGAGCACTATCGGGAGCCGTCACACCTGGCCTTCTGGTTGGCCAACTCGTCGGAACTTCTATATTTTCTAAAACAGGACAAACACTTGAGTGCCTTCACATTTGATGCACAGGACATTCTGGCGGAAGGCGTTCAGCTGGCCTTCAGAAGTCTGGTTATGTGTCAACAGACGGAACTGTTGAACGCTTTGCCCGCTTTTCTCGAAGACTGCGACGAGAACATCGACGACAACGTGTCGGTCACCACTTCCAGACTATTGATCGTCTTATCCAACGCTATGGGTCTTCTCCGTCGCTGTCGAGTTCACGCGGCCCTCACAATACAACTGTTCTCCCAATTGTTTCACTTCATCAATATGTGGTTATTTAATAGAGTGATCGGTTGTTCCGATTCCCCAATTAATTACTGCACCACAGTTTGGGGCCTTAGGCTAACTAAACGTCTGTTCCAAATATGGCCGATTTGGGCTGAGAAACAGGGCTTGGAATTGGCCGCAGAGTGTCATCTGAACCGAATCGTTCAAACGGCTTATTTGTTGTGTTCTCCCAAAAGCACACCCGAAGACATGAGTGCCCTTACACTTAAGTGCTTTAAATTGAATTCACTTCAATTAAGACGTATTCTCGAGAGATATGAGGCTTCACTTAATGAGACCCCAATTCCCAGAGAACTGATCGAAAACGTCATTAAAGTGGCCGAAAATACAGCCGACGAAGCAGAACGAACCGATGGTCGTGATATCAAACTTGAAGAAGAGCCGGACCTCCAGTTGCCATTCCTTTTGCCAGAAGACGACTACTCTTGTGATATGGTTCGTGGCATTCCTTCCGGTTTAACGGAGTTCGTACAGACATTAGTTCAGTCCAATTTGTGTCACCTGACTATCCAACCGACGTCTTCAGGCCTTTGGAATATTTATATGATGTCCGCACAGGACAGCCCTAAAAACCAGAATGACAATCAGCCAAATAATGCCGAGTCTTCAACTGATAGTTGTCCGCCAATCAACAGCCAAATGCCAATGAGTTCTTCTCTGCTGATGACTCAGCCTCAGGCACAGCCTTCGCAGCATATGCCGCCGCAACAGCAAATGGCACCACCATCTGGTCGGTTGTCAACGGCTCCGATGCCTGAACCGGAAGTACAAATATTGAAATTGCAAAAAAGCAATAACGGGATGGGTCTGAGTATAGTTGCGGCCAAAGGCATGAATCAGGGTCGACTCGGCATTTACATCAAATCTGTGGTTAAGGGCGGCGCCGCTGATCTGGTGAGTGATTAGATAATCCCTTCCTTGCTCTGCATTTAATGGCTTAAAGTGTTTTTATAAATTGCCATAAAATTAATTCAAATGTATTTGAATTGAAAGGACGGACGCCTTACAGCTGGCGATCAATTGCTTAAAGTGGACGGCCATTCACTTATAGGCATAACCCAAGAACGTGCCGCAGAATTAATGACTCAAACGGGGCCAATAGTGACACTGGAGGTGGCCAAACAGGGAGCCATATATCACGGCCTGGCAGGCATTCTGGCACAACCCTCGCCCTTAATACCAAGAGGTAACAACTCATTAATAACACTTAAATTTATTCCTTATTCACGACTTTTTATTCGCTTCTCTTTTTTTTCGGGAACTCTTTCTGTGTTTCGCTAATTCTCTTATGATTTGTATTTTGAAATATACTCGACACTAATGTCTGTTTTAAATCAATTAACAAATGTTCGGGTATTTAACTACTGGTGCATCTGTTGTGCGCTGTTGTCTCATAAATAGTGTGTTCCAGTCCTATATCACAGCTAACAAAACACTATTTGATTGAAAGCAATAAATCCTGTGCTGAGTATAAACTCAAATGCAGTGCAAGTTTTGATTCAATAAAAACAGAAATCGATTGCACAACAAATGATCAAAACTCTGATATAACTCTTTGTGCTTCAAATATCTTCGATCCAGAAGTGACACAAATGTGTGTAACTAATGATAAGTCGGCTAATAGTTGGCCCAAACAATGGGAAACCGTTCAGACCTTAGACCGGGCATCGATCCGATCTAAGCAGAAGGTTGCTGGAGCTCAGGTCTCAAAGAAAACGAACTCGACATCTAATCCGTTAACATATCTTAAAAGTGCATTATTTTCGCAAAAATGCAAACTGAAGTCACAAACCAGTTCCTCCTCCAATAAGAAGCGAACAATACGTTCGTCCAGTTCTATGATTATCTCCAATACTAATCGCAATACTAATAATGATTTAAAAGCTAAACAGCAAAATAACTGTCAGTGCGAACAGAATAGAAGCTGTCTTCCAGTTAAACAAATGCCAAACGTGTTGTACAAATGCAGAAGCGATGAATCACTCCATTCCGACCCCAATAGCGTTTGTTCGTGTCTTTCCAATTGTGATGTCTGTAATGATATCTTCAATAACTGTTATATTTGCCAACAACTAAACAAATATTATGCAAATACTCTTAAATTAAAGTCAAGCGAACTTTTTCCAAAGCATTTAATACTATCGGCCATCAATCAAATAGCCCTGGCCAAATGCAATTGTCTTTCCTGTGTCTCTCATTCGCGCACCTCTTCTGCTTCTGGCAATATATCAGACAATTATTTCATCGATTCTCGTCTTAATAATAATGAAAAATATTTCGTCGGTTCTGGTATTTCTTAATTAACTTCTCTCTTATATTTCGATTAACTGTTCTTATGATCTATTGTTTCATTTTTCCGATTAATTCATTACTTGTTTAACAGTTTCTCATGAATTGATTTATTTCCTCTTTTGTTTATCTGCTCTAATCATTGAATTTCGTTTTCCCTTAAATTTTAAACAGTTTTCGCATGAATTCCAATTTGTTTGGTTTGGTTTTCATTGTTTTCAGTCAAACTTTTGTTGCTTTTGTTGATAATTCAATTATAATACCGTTTATTATGAATTTTGTTTCTTTTTACTGAATTTTCTTTTAAATTTGTTATGACCAGGAGTACTAAAAGTGTTGTCTGTTCCCACTTATAGGTTATGGTAATCCACGGCGAATGAGTGAACGCGATATCCCGAGTCGAATAAGTCACGAACAGGAACTGCAAATGCGTGCGCATAGGAATAACGTGAGCGCTATTGGACCTCATCAGACATTGCCAGCACAGCCCAGAATACAAGGCAGTAAAAGTGTGCCGACGCTTAATGAAGACGTTCCAATGACCGCTATTAATGGCCAAACATTACCGCAACTGCAACAGAGGCGACCCAACGAAATTCCACCGCCTTATACGGTAGGCGGTCCTCATCCGCAATACAATTCAATGCCTAAGTCTGCGGCCGAACTCAGTTCTGTCCAACATATGAAACAACCGAACGATGCGATGAATAGTTCGCGAAACTATGCGCCTCACCCGTCGATGGCCAACTATAACACGATTGGGAGCTACAGTCCGTCCAGACCCGAGTCACAGATGAGTATGCACTCACAACAGAGGATGTCATCCTCCCAATCGCAACAACTCTATCCGGAAGAACGTCACTATCAAAACATACAGTTATATCAAATACAACCGACACAACAGACGAAGACTTCAACCAATTCAGTGCCACAACGAATGCTTCACAGTTCGCACACTTCCCTTCAAAATGATGGACAACACTTTAATCCACAACAAAGACCACTGTCAGCCATGATATCCAATCGAGAACCAGATCAGTATATGGGTCCTAAAGGGGCTAACAGTCCCGGAACGCCTACATCTCCGCGTCCGCCGATTGCAATGAATCCAAATATGATGTCAGCACCGGATCAGTTCCATTATCCTCAACAACAACAGTATCCAAATTCACGTCAGTCACAAGATTTCAATGAATCGCAACAAATGCTGGACTACCCCTCACGTAATTACCCGCCCCCTCATCCACCTTATATCGATCCACGACAGCGCGACCTCATGAGACAGGAGGCAAAGATGGATGAGATGCGTGAAGAAGTCAGACGAAGAGAAGAACGTATGCAAGCGGGTGGACCTCAGATGAACCCTGGCTTACGAGGAAGTGCTCCCAATGGCCAATGGCAGCCCCGACAGCCATACTATCCTCAGCAGCAAATGCCAGGAATGAACGGAGCCGCACATCTGAGGATGGCTCCCCCGCCCGCACCCAAACCACGTCCAACGGCAGCACAAATGCTTTCAAATTATAACCCAAACTCATATTTGCGTAACTCTTATCGCGAACCGTACGACATCGTACCTCAGGGAGGGGCGAATCCGCCGCCTCCTACTGTCAGCTACCGGTATGGGCCGTCCGGTTATCCGCCTTCGCGTCAGTCAGAACCGTTGCGATCGCCGACAAGTAATGCGTCGAAAACGCCGTTTACTGACGCTCTGAATAATAGTAATAATCGAGTCATTAATAATAATCCAGATATACGTAAAAATAATTCGGGTGTTGTCAGTCCCTCCCCCTGGGAAAGGGAGGAGAAAGAGAGGGTAATCTATTTTCAATCAATTTTTCGCTTAAATTTCTGTCATTCAATGACAACTGATTTGAATATTTCTTTTGCTTTGCAAACAACTCAAGGACTTTCCGCCAAAGTTTGTCTAATAAATGAATAACTCATTCAATTGTATGTCTCTCTCATTAATTACTATATTTTCCTAAAAACTAATTATCCGTTTCCTGGCTTTCAATGCGAAATAATAAAACCAATCAATCATTTTGTGATTTAACAATCATTTCATGTCTTCAGGCAATTCAGCAACGATTGGAAGAATCGAAGCGTTCCAGAGATGAAGAGATCAAATATTTGGAAACACTTCCATACAGAACACCACAACACGAGGAAAGGCTTCGAAAATTGATTATTGAAAGAGAGTTCCAAAGACGCGCCGAAGAGATCGGTGGCGATGAAGATGAGGAAGAAGACGATGAAGTACTCGATAGAGCAGACAATAGGGAGAGGATGTTATCCATGAAACAAGACATTGAAAGGACCCGACAACGACGTATAGAGAGGGAAATGCAACAGAAACAACAAATGCAAAACTTCAGACCCAATCTGGAGGATTGGGCCAAACGGACCCAACATAATAATGTTCACACAACCAATCAGTTAGAACTTCAGGAGGAAAGGCTCAGACAACTGAGGCTCGAAGAAAATCGAAGACATCAAGAACTGGAAGCCGCACAGTTGGAAGAGGAAAGACTTTTAAGAGAAGCAAAACGAAGACAAGTAATGAATTGAATAATTCATTTAATTACTTATTTAACTAAATTTTCATTGTTTAGGACGAAGACCTCAGATATAGAGGTTACCAAAAGATGCCTCCGATGGCCAACCAAATGACAAACAACTCCTCTCCAGTTCCCCCTCCATTACCAAAATCTCCGCCGCCTTTAGAGGCTCCACAAAGACTCGACCGCTTACTTATGACGACTTCTTCAGCTTATCAGTCAGTGCCCGAACCAAAGGCTGATTTGAACCCAACTTTAGACAACTCCTCCAAATATCCGTCAGCCCTTCGAAATGGAGACATCGCTGAACAGACTGTGCCTCAAACCAATCACATACCCAAAAAGGTTTCGTGGAACGACACTCCCGCCGAACCCATTAACGACGAGTCCGAGCACTTGGAGTCGGAAACGTCTGAACACAATAACAGTAGTTTTACTTTACAAGACATCGACGAAGTTCTGGGCAGTAATTCATACGTTTCGGGTAATACTCCCGGCGTTATCGGAGCCCAAGAAGTATACAACGATCCGCGACAGAGAATAGAAGCCGAAAGGATGAGAACCACTCAGAATCGGCCACCGATTGTCGTACCCGAGAAACTGAGTTTTCAGGAGAAGATGAAGATGTTTGCGATGGAAGCCGGACAACAGGACTCACCCAAATCTAAGGTCAAAATATCTAAAGCTCAGCGCGAAATCGAGACCAACTTCGATGGCACTCCCATTGAAAATAATGGACAGAATGGTTCTGTTGAATCGGTTTCAATGATAACCACTTCTTCCTAACTTTTTATCTGATTTTTGGCAGCAATTGATTAGCTATTGTTTGAAACCTTTATTGCAATTCTTCTAATTTTATGCCAATCACCGAAATATGCGAACAATTATTATATATTTTATTAATTATTATATTTCGTGTCGTTTTTTATCATTTCATAACATTTTTGTGTAAAATTCATAATAATTTTCAAAAAGCTTTAGAAGAAAAAAGAAGTTTTTATTTAAAAATGTTTTTAACGAAAAATATATATTTTTATCGCCAGAAAAGTCAAAATATAATTATTATTATTTTAATTCTATTTTATTCATAGACTTATAAAGTTGTGAACATTTTTATTATTATTATTTTGTGACAAATTTGTATGAATTTTATGAGTTATTCCCATTTTATGGCAATTTTTTTGAAAATCGATATTCAATTGAATGCAAAGTTTATTATTATTCGAAACATATTTGAAAATTGAGATAATTTTTTGGTTAAACAAAGCGTTGATTTGTTTTTTAACAATTGTATTATGTTTTGAGACTGTGATGACTGTTCTTCATATGTATTCCCCGTTCAGAACCACATTTGAATTGACTTTTTGTTAAAAGGGTTTAAATTCGAATCAAACTTTGCTTTCGATGACTACTTATTAGAGAGAAAACACTATTTTCTTATGTAATACCAAAAGAGGTATTATTTCCGTCCATTTGTATCATCTCTACAGCTATTTGTATAATAAAGTTATTCAGAACTAAAAGTTTTAATTGATTTTTGATTGACGACCGGTCAGAAAGTGGCCACAAAGTACATTCGAGTGCCACCACACAAGACCTGATCAATATATCAGCTATGAATCCATTGCCCTGGGTATATGACTATTGTGATTGAGTTATGTGTAGAGTCTTGATTTTTAGCTATTTTATCGATTTATAGTTAGTGGTCAAGACTTGGAATCTTTCCGAACTAGGTACTAAGGTCCCTTTTACCAAACTTTTATATCAACTATAAATAACTATTTTAAAGGTAATTAACTATTTCAATTATACCAAATTATATCATGGATGTTTTTGACAATTCTTTAATAAATTTAAATCGGTTTTGGATTAAAATTAGGTTTTGACAAAAATTAAAGACATCTACTAAAAGTGAACGGGAATAGTGACATACACTGGAATGCCTATATAATGAACACGAATTTTTGAAGAATTTGTTTATTATAAAGGAATGTTCATTATAAGTGACATTTTATTCAAAACATTAAGAACTGTAATTAGAAAAAGGATTGAATTTTAAATATTTTTATACAAAATTAATGGGAAATTTTTAATGAACAGAAACATTAAAACTCTGACACTCATGTCTATGAGTAAGCAATTAAATCAAGTATATTTTGTTTTGTTCAAGCAAATTTAAAGTTACATATTTTCAAGGGAATCATTAGACGACTAAGTTAAAAAGATAATGATTGCCATTATTTATGTCGAGCTGTTTGTCAGTCAATTGCTTTCTATTGACTGACACAACACATACATCAATAATGGCAACCATTTGTCCCCTAAAAAAGTCGTCTAATAATTCCTTCGACTGTAAGCTTTCTCTAAAGCAAGCTCTTCAATACGAGAGTCATTTTCAAAATAAAACTCTTGAGAGAGTAAATAAAATTTTTGGTTTTTATGCGAAATGTGCTAAACATTATACTTTCGACCATTACTGCCTTTAAAGTAGTTTATTCAGAAGGAATCCAAAATTATACAAGTTATAAAATGACCCCTGAAAATTGAAATTAAAATGCAAAAATAATGACCTTAAAACAGTCTTAAGATATTTGATTTCGAATTAAATAATTTTTAGAGCATTTTGGTTTATAAAGGTCATTTATCGAAATAATTTTCAAAAATATAGATACACGTACTAATATATTTTTCCTGCCGCCTGTTCTAGCTTTGACAGTAATCGGACCTATTTTTGTGATCATAATATTGTCAACAATTTTCCACCTGCTTATACAAAGGGCCTTTTCAAACATATTAGAAATCATATCTGTTCAACCAGGGTCACAACAAAAATGTAAGCTAATAAATAAGAGAAAAATTATTGATTATCAGAGGAAGCTTATGATTGAATCTTAAATGAACAAGAGTAAAATATTTGAGAAAACTATTTTTAATAAACCAAGAAAATTTAAGTTAAAATACAGCTATTGTGTTAATAAATAAACCAGGGTGAAAGCCAACTTAAAATTCCTCAATCCAAGAAGCCAATCAATTTTATTTCACCTTCAAACTTTAATTTAAGAAAAGTAATTCCAAATTTATGCATGTTTTCATGTAACAAGTTTCAGTTTTCACTAGTTTTAAATAGTGAATTTTAGAGACTGTAACAGTGCTTTTTTTAATATTTAAACATGTAAAAATCAAACAAATTATACAAAAATAGCTAAAATTTTTAATTACAGTTTGTAAGTCAAAGTAAAAAAAAGTTTCATTTCAATTATACTGAAACACAAAGTTCCAGTCAATAAACAAATTATTAAGCAACTCGTCTTAGAAATAAATAAGTACTGAATTTAAATTGAATCTAGTAGAAAAAATAAATTTAAAATAAAAGTAAATTGAGTCAGGGCTCCAGATGTTTTCAAGAAAATATGATTATTCTATTAATTTGTTAGTTTTTAATTAGAATTTCCAATTCATTGATAGGTCATTGATCTCTTAAAGTTACTTTAACTAATAGACCTTACAGTACCAGTGCTGCCATCTATTGGATTCCAGGGAAAAAAGAAATGCAAAACCACCTTG
>JAQIWP010000748.1:0-20719 GCA_034695525.1 Euzetes globulus | reverse complement strand
TCTTCAGGTTCTCCACCCTTTCCTTTGTCTTTGGGTTTGTATTTGATCTTCTTTTTGTCATTTGGATCACCTTTAGATCCATCTCCAGGCTCTTTATTTCCATCCCCCGGTTCTTCACTTCCATCTTCAGGTTCTCCACCCTTTCCTTTGTCTTTGGGTTTGTATTTGATCTTCTTTTTGTCATTTGGATCACCTTTAGAACCATCTCCAGGCTCTTTACTTCCATCTCCCGGTTCTTCACTTCCATCTTCAGGTTCTCTATCTAATGGTTTTGGTCTCTTTCTTTTACCTGCCTTCACATCGGAATCAACTGGCTCGTCATCCGGGCTAATCTTGTTTTGACCCTTCATTTTATCACTTGGTTTACCCCCGTCCTCATCGGGCACTTCATTGTCTCCTTCGCTTTCAGGCTGATCTGTGCCTTCATTTGGGTCGTTTGGTTTCCACCTAGACCACTTATCTTTATATACAATGATAAATTTATTCGGCTTTTGATGACTGGTACCACCAGGAAAATGAATACCGGGAAATGAGAGGCGGGCGGGAACCTGACCTTCAACTAAATTGCCAAACGGTTTGCCGGTTTCAGGATTATTGTCGAACTTCCAATACTTTCCTCCTCTAAACACATAAATATGTGGTGGGTAATTACTACCGGCGTTAATACTGGTGTTTCTGCAGAGAAACCCAAGTTCTTGAATCAGTTGTCGGCTCTCTTTAGAGTGCATTTCATCCTTTTTATCACTTTTCAACTTCTGAATTGAGTTACAGCCAAACACCTCTTTGTTGTCGCGCCAGTCATTGCACTTAAAGAGGAATCAGAGGAATCGGTTTAAACCGACCAAAAATCAGATAGAAATAGGATTTTATATCAAACCTCATCGAAGTTCTTCTCTTTCCTTTTGCAGTATTTCCCACCTCTTTTGAAGAAATACCAGTGATTATCCTTGGGTTTAATAGCGGCCACGATGTCTGGAGGAAAGTTATTCTTGTCTTCAGTGACCACCTGACACTTGCGGTCACTGTCTTTCCAATAAAGCTTGTTCTTGCGGATCACAACATGGCATACTTTGTTCTTCATTATCTTTGCGTATTCATCCTGTTTGGGATCAGTTGTATTGCCGATTAGATCGAGTGAAATGAGAGCACCGCTGTCATCAGGGTCAGTCTCCGGCTGATCTGGAATTTCGAACTCTTTCTCAATAATGGGTTCGTCGAGAACATCATTGTAGCCGTGGGGCAGCCATTGAGACCAGTGCTTACGATAAACAATTACAAATTTATCGTCATTGTGTCCAACAGCACCGGGAGTTTTTAGACCAGGAAACCTTTTCTTTGCACTCTGGCCTCCCTCTACCAAATCACCGAAAGGTTTCTTAGGTTTGGGCCGATTATTGAATTTGAAAAGCTTTCCGCCTTTGAAGACGTAAATAAATGGCGGATAATGACCGCCGGCATTGATGGTTGCATTTTTACATAGCATTCTTAACTGAGGACTGACCAGTTTGGCTTCACATCCGAACGGCTCCTTATTATCCCTCCATTCGGAGCACTAGTAATGCAAATATCTTATAATAAAGTCAATTACTATTCGATAAGAACCAAACCTCTTTAGACGAACCATCGGGTCGTTTGCAATACTTTCCTTCTTTATTAAAGAAATACCAATTATTATCCTTGGGTTTGATGGCGGCCACAATATCGGGAGGATATTTATGCGGTTCTGCATTTACATTTTGGCACTGACCCAAAACATACATATCTTCATCATCGATGGTAAGACTGCAAACCTTTTTGCCACGAATTCTGGCATACTTCCCATTATTATGCTCCGGATTAATGAGAGCACCGGCGTTGCTGTCATCTATTTGTGGGTCATCTGGCGGATCATAATCAGGTTCTCCAATGGGCCGGTTGTCAATGATTTGTTTGCCATCCGGTGCCCAACAGCTATATCTCTGCGCTTCAATTATAACACACAAGAGATTATTCTCAGCAAAAAAGCGGCCGTAATTTGGATCAAATCCGGGCCACTTCACTGACGGCTTGATATCATCGGTAATTAATCGGCTAAAGTCTGGATCTGTTGGCTTATCGCCGGATTTACTTTTCGGGTCAAACACATATAGATTGAGAGGAGTAAAAACATAAATCTGATTCTTATCCCAATTAACTGTTCCGATGGTCACCGGAGAAGAACACAATTTTCTAATTGTATTAAAGACTTTTGGTTGACTACATCCTAACAGATCCCTATTGTCTTTCCAAATGCACTAAAAAGCAGATGAAATTTGGATTATTTTTAGTGAAAAGATTTTTTACAAAAGTCTTACATAAGAGTCATTTGGATTTGTGTTGAAATATTTCGATGCCTTCGAAGAGAAAATAAACCAAAATATTATTGAAAAAAATCAAGACATAAAAGCTTTACCTCATCCTCTGAGAGCATAGCTGTGCTCGACTCATCTGACTGTGAAGGCTGGTTATTCCAATCCAATAGTGGGGTCTGTTTGAGGGTATTCTCTTCAACAATAAGCGGTCGTTTGCAATATTGGGTGCCTTTGAAAAAGTAGTAAATATTTTTATTGATAGTGAGGGCGGCGCTCAAAGACGGTGGGAAAGTCTCTGGGCTGTCCTTTACAGGAAGGGGGCCATTGTCTTCAGAATCGCGATAAATATTTTTGCCCTTCTTTCTATAATACCAGAGCTATTGAGAAATCACTGATTAGAAAAGAGTACAAATGAACAAGCTCGTTAGCTTTAGGAGAATGGGTCAAACCAAAAATTATCATATATTTGAAATCATAAATACCTTATCTTTGACGACAACTGCGACTCTATTGAATGGTAAAGGAATAGCCGCTCCCGGACTGAGATCTAAATCAAGTATTGGTTCTTCGTTCATATCTGAATCTCCATTTGGTAACCATTGGCTCCATGTCTTATTGTATACCATAACAGGTTTTTCTTGATTATGACCGAAGCCGCCAGGAAATTTTATTCCAGGCCACTGTTTTCTAGCTGGTTTTGCAGCTTCAACTAAATTACCGAAAGGTTTTTGCGGTTCGGGTTTGTTATCGAATTCCCATTTCTTTCCACCTCTGAAGACATCAATAGTCAGCACATTATTGCCGCCGGCGTTGATCTTTGGATTATCACAAAGACTATCCAATGCCGGATCCATTGGCACAGCATTGCAACCAAATATTTCTTTATTGTCTTTCCAATCTGTGCACTGAAGACAAATATATTTAAATATTTGAATAAATTTGACGTCTTGAAACTTTATTTTATAAACTTGGCATTTAAAAACGCATTAAATTGACTTGAGTAAAAAGAGGGGACGAAATACAGCCACTATTGGCCGCATCTGTCAAAGACTATCAATTTTGGTTTCAAACCTTTTCATAAGTTTTATCCTTTCGTTTGCAATATTTGCCGTCATTTGAGATGAAATACCAGTGATTATCCTTGGGCTTAATGGCAGCCACAATATCAGGTGGGTATTGATGTCTGTCTTCATCGACGGCAATACATTTTCCATTTCTATATAACTTATTTGCTCTGAACAACAAATTACAGACCTGACCCCCTTTAATATTTGTTCTGACATCTGGATTGGGATCATCATTAAAGAGAGCGCCCTGATCTTCAGGATTACCATCTGGTTCATCCGGTGGTTCTTCTTGATCTATTCTATCATCGATATTGTTGGGCACATCTCTTTTCATCTTTTTCGTGGGTAACTCTAAGTCTTCAATATTATTTAAAGTGGTTGACTCTCCAATGTCTGATTCCGTTATGGCTGAGGAGGAGGTAGTGGTGGAGCGCTTCCTCTTATTAGCTTCAGAGTTATTTGAAGAATCGTCATCCAGGTCTTCAATATTGGAATCATTTTTATTTCTACCTCCTTCTGGTGTCCAACGCGACCATAGATTTTTGTACACAACAATAAAGTTATCTTTGAGTTGATTGACTCCACCTGGAAAATGAATGCCCGGCCACTTGTCTGCAGCCGGCACTTGTCCCGCAACCAATTCACCTAAAGGTTTGCCTCTTTTAGGTTTATTGTCGAATTGCCAATACTTTCCACCTCTGAACACAAATATATTAGGGTCACGATTGCCACCGGCATTGATCTTCGGATCTTTGCACAGGTATTCCAGTTCCTGTTGTCGAATACCTTCAGCAGTGCTCTTGGCAACCGCAGCACTTATGGACTTCTGCTTCTTCCTCTGTTTGGGTGCCGGACAACCGAAAGCTTCGCTGTTGGGCTGCCAGTCATTGCACTGAAGATAAACCATATTATTAAACATTTGATTTAATATTTGGGAAATTGAGTCAAACCTTATCAGTTTTGCCATCAGTTCTTCGACAGAACTTTCCCTGCTCATCAAAGAAATGCCATAAATTGTCTCTGTTTTTTATAGCGGCCACGATTTTTGGAGGAAAGTTATTTTGATCCTCATCTACTTTACGACACTTTCCGTTCCAAAACATCCGGTTCTCAACTACTTTGACATAACAGACCTTGTCGTCTTGTATTTTTGCAAATCGGTTCTTTTTTTCATCCACAGGTATGAGCGCTCCCTTATCATCCGGATTGAGCTCAGGTTCATCAGGTATTTCAACCACTTTAGGTATAATTGGTTTGTCCCTGGCTTTGGGGTCGTCATCTGGTGACCATTGAGAGTATTTCTTCTTATAGACCATAATCATGTCTTCGAGATGATTGCCGACACCTCCGGGAAAGTGAATGCCTTTCCATTTGGGTTTTGCACTGATGGCGCCATCCAATAAATTACCAAAAGGCTTATTCTTCGTCGGCCTATTATCAAACTTCCAGTACTTTCCGCCTCTGAAGACATAGATATCCGGCGGAACATTACCTCCAGCAGCGATTTCAGGCTTTTCGCACAGAGATTGCAATTCTGGTGTCGGGTCTTTAGTTGCCTCACATCCAAACAGCTCTGTATTATTGCGCCATTCGTTGCACTGCCATTAAAATTGGTATAAAAATAAGGCTGAAAATCAATGCAAACAATAAAAACCTCTTTAGTGCTTCGGTGGTCTCTTTTGCAATAAGTGCCGTCTCCTCTTATGAAATGCATGTCATTATTTCTATTCTTTATGGCCGCCACTAAATTGATGGGGAAGTTGTTCTTATCATCTTTGGTGGGCACACACTTGCCGTCCTGGTACATCTTGTCATCTTCCATAACAAGAGTGCAGACTTCTTTGCCGGACACTTTCTTATAGATATCATTCGCCTCATCAATTTGAATGAGAGCCCCTTCATCTGATTTGTCGCCATTGGGCTCATCCTCCGGTTCATCTTCAGGTTCGCCGATATTGCCAGAAGTTTTGGTTCCGTCCGGATTCCAAAAACTGAATTTAATTTTATTTTTCTTAATGACATGAATTTGGTCATCGATGGCGATGAAAGGATCTTCTTTTGGATCAAATCCTTTAAATTTTTTTCGGAGACTAGCTGGCCCCTTTCTATCATTCTCATCCTCTGGTTTCCCAGTAATTGTGGTCTCCCCAGCAGTTGTTGTCGTTTCAGCCGTTGTTGTCGTTTCATCAGTTGTGATCGCCCCATCAGTTGTGGTCTCATTCTTCGGTCTCTTCCTCTTATTCGCGAGAACTTCAGATTTATCAGGCTCTTCTTGATCGTCGACCTCTGGTTTGCCACTAAACCTCTGATCAACATCTTTCGGCTTATCTTTGTCTTTAGGGTCAAAGACATAATCTTTGCCATCTCTGGTAATAAAATGATTCTTTTTATCTATAGGGACGACACCAATTGGATTGGGATTAGCGCACAGATCGTCCAAGAATTTCGGTTTATTTTTCGAGTCACACTCATTCAGTAGTTCTTTGGTATCCCTCCAAATACACTAATATTACGAACGGAATCAGTTTAATTGTGTTTTCATAATTAAAGGGCAAATACTCACAAACGAAGGTTCCGACCGATCGAAATATTTGTCGGTCTGTAAGAAATCAAATGAATTATATGTTTGACACTAAAAAAGCGATAGATATACCTCCGATTCGGCCAATTTCCGTGATTTAGAGCCTGTGTTATTACCATACCAATCATCCTGATAAACATCGACATTAGCAACTGGTACTGCTGCATCTGTTCATTAAATGCTGTTAAATGTCTATTCAGAGGAAACTTTTGCAACGAACCCATTTTTAAGGGTCTTTTGCAGTATTTATCATCTTTGAAAAAATAGTAAATCTGAAAATCATCGGTAAAAGCGGCGCAAATGTTTGGAGGCAGGTTCTCTCTCATTGTATCCACTCGATGGGGGCCAAAATATTTGCTGTCTTTGATTACTTTTTGACCTTTCCTTCGATAATACCAGACCTAAATTCAAATATTTGGAGTAAGTCTTCTGGAACTGCATTTGATTTTCTTATTACCTGAGCTTTATCAACAACAGCCATTCTCTTATTAGGGAGGGGTACAATAGCTGGTTGACATTTCTCTTCGAATTCATTGGGCTCTTCCTTTGTTTCCGGGTCGCCATTTGGTGACCATTGCTGACAACTCCTCTCATAGATGGCCAAAAGATTCTCTCCATTATTGCCGATTCCGGCAGGAAAGTGAAGACCCACCCATTTGTTCTTTGCCGGAAGATTTCCACTTTTTATATCACCCAAAGGTTTGTCTTTCTGTTGCTTATTATCAAATTGCCAGAACTTGCCTCCTCTGAAAACCAGAATGTCATTGCCTTTATTGCCACCGGAGTCGATGGTCACATTATCACAAAGCGGTTCCAATTGAAGACTCACTGGTGTGGACAGGCAGCCAAAGATTTCTTTGTTATCCTTCCAATCATTACACTGAAGAGAAACAGACAGTTTGAAAGAATTCAAAAGCAAAAGTGGTTCACTTCTTCAGTGGATCCATCTTTTCGTTTGCAATGCTTTCCCTCTTTATTGACAAAATACCATTCTTTATCTGAAGACATAATGGCGGCCACAATGTTAGGTGGATAATTGTTTTTATCTTCTTCAACTTTTATGCATTTTCCTCTTTGGAGACATTTGTCTTTATTAACGACATATCGACAGACTCTGTCCCCTTTGATCTTACGATAGGTTGGATCGTCTTTATCGGGGTTAATAAGAGCTCCGCTATCGTTTTCATCTTTAGGAGGTTGGTCCGGCTGTTCCGGATCTCTAATAGTCTCTTTATTTGGAAGTTCAAGTGATTCTGGAACCTGTTTTCTTTTTTTTAAAGCAGAAGTTCCTTTGTTTCTGTCATCCGGTTCAGGTTCTGTGGCATTAAAGATGGGAGAAGGTTCGTCTCCAATTTCATTGGTGTCGTTATCATTGTCTTTTGACTTGTATTTGGACCATTCATTCTTGTAGACAACTATCAGATGTTGTTTGTCGGGCAGACAGACACCAGAGGGGAAGTGGATATTCTTAAACTTGTCTTTTGCTGGTTTTGCGCCGTCAACCAATTCGCCGAACGGCATATCCGGTTTGGGTTTATTGTCGAACAGCCAGTACTTTCCGCCTCTGAACAGATAAACACCCATTTGACCACTACCTCCAGCAGTAATCTTTGGATTAGTACAGAGAAACTCCAGATTCGCCGATTTGTCATCTGATTCGTCTTCAGGTCTGGCCTTCGTTTTATAGCCATCACTGCAAAAGACTTTCTTATTGTCGGACCAATCGGTGCACTGATTATAAAAATAAATGAAAATCGAAAACATTTATGTATTCAATGGTTATACCGGGCTGTGATCGAACCACTCCCCTCCCTGTCTCTTACAGTGTTTGCCATCTTTGTGAAAATAAAACCAAATATCACTGGATGTTTTAACGGCGGCCACGATATCGGCCGGAAACTGGTTGTCATCTTCTGTGACGGGCAGACACTCTCCCATCCAATACATTCTATTCTTCTTGACCTCCGCATAACAAACTCTATTGCCTTTGACTTTCGCAAACAAAGTTTCTGACAAACAGATTAGAGCGCCCGCGTCTTCCGGTTTGCCATCGGGTTCGTCCGGCGGTTCTAACTTCTTCTCAACAATTGGCCTGTCGTCGACCACTTGAGTACCGTTCGGTAGCCATTCAGAATACTTTTTCTTAACAATCTCAAATAAATTATCACCATTCTGTCCAAGAGCACCGGGCAGTTTAATATTAGGAAATTTTTCTTTGGCAGGTGTCGGGCCTTCAATCAGTTCACCCAAAGGTTTCTCATTCTTCGGTTTATTATCAAATTTCCATAACTTTCCTCCTCTGGAAACAAGGATTTCATTCTTGTAAACGACCGCCGAATCGATTTTTGGATTATCGCACAGGGATTTCAGCTCCGACTCTGGTTTTTTGCCGGCCTCACAGCCGAACAGATGTTTGTTGTCTTTCCAATCATTGCACTGCAAACGATAAACTAGTTTAGTATCAACAAACCATATTATTGTCTATTTTTATACCTTTTTCTTCTTGGGATCCAAAGTCTTGCAAAATGTGCCGTCGTTTTTAATGACATAAGTGTTGTCATCTCTTGTCTTAATGACAGCAATCAAGTCTTCGGGATAAGTGCTATCCTTTTTAGGATTCGAAATACTTTCGACTTTGTCATCACTAATGACTATATCTGAGACTTTTTTATCACGAATCAAAATAAGCTGTCCGTCATCCGAATCCATAGCACTAGGCTTTGTGTCGCCATCCGGTTTCATATCCTTTGGCTCCGAATCCTCATCTTTAATATTCTTTCCTTTAGGATTTCCCTCCGGATCCCAACAGACATATTTTTTCTTGTCTCTTATCTCACACAACTGATCCTTATTCGTGAAGAAGTGATTGCACTTCGGGTCAAACATTCGCCATTTTTTGCCAGGCTCAATAACTTGGGGGCGGATGTTTCTGAACACCGAATCAATATTTAAATCATCGGAATTTGTTCTGCCATTCATTATGTATGTCCTCTCAGGTGTGAAGAAATAGACATCTGTTTTTTCAAAAACTATTGTTCCGATTGTCAATGGATTAGAACACAAATCAGAGTATTCTTGGCGAACTTTCGGGTCTTCACAATTGAACAGCTCGTATGTGTCTCTCCAAATGCACTGAAATTGAAGAGAAAAGTTAAATGTGTTAAAAAATGAAGGCTTTCCTCACATGAGAATCCTTTTTAGAAAGAGTGAAGTATTTCTCTTTCTAAACATAGAAAAGTTATTTAAATTTTCAACTGATTAATGAAACTCTGATTAGAAGACAGACCACTTTGTCATCGACTTTCATTTTGTACCACTCTTTGGGCTTTTCATAGCTCTGCACCCAATCACCATAAGTGAGATCTTTGACGGTGTCCTCGTCCACAATCAGTGGTCGTTTGCAATACTGTGAACCCCGAAAGAAATAATAGACATTGTTATTGTAACTGAATGCACCGTCGATATTTTTGGGGAAGTCCTCTCGCGTCTCTTCCGGAGAAATAGGACCTGGCTCACTTCTAGACTTGAGAACTTTTTTGCCCTGTCTCTTGAAATACCAAACCTAATATAAGAGAAAAATAATTTTAAAAATACTCAACTTTAATTAATAAGGCTTACTTTATCCTGAACAACCAGACCAATTTTATCATTGGCCATCGATACAGCAGTTCCACAAGTCTCTGATTCTTGAATTGGTTCTTCAACTTCTTCTGGCTTTCCATCGGATGACCATTGCGACCATTTTTTATCATAAATCATAACCAGATTGTCTTTGCGGTGACAGACAGCACCCGGAAATTTAATGCCAGGCCACCTGTCTCTGGCTAATTTTCCACCAGACAACAAATTACCTAGTGGTCTGCCCTCAACAGGCTTTCCATCAAATTCCCAGTATTTTCCTCCTCTGAAAATCAGAAAAGATTTTTCTAGATTTCCTCCGGCATTGATGTCGACGTTATCACAAAGGGATCCCAACTCGGGTTCAACTTTTCCTGATTCACAACCGAAAGCCTGTTTATTGTCTAACCATTGAGCGCACTGTCGGAACAAACAAAAGTCGATTCAGAATCATTTTTAAACAAATTGTGATTAAGTGCTGACCTCTTCGTAGTCTTTTTCAGCGCGTTTGCAATACTTGCCCTCTTTGTTGAATAAAAACCAGTTCTCTTCTATTTTGAGAATTGCCACCAGATTTGGCGGAAATCGGTGCCATTCGTCGTCGAGAGGAACGCACTTCTCTTTTGTTTTCAACAGTCTATTTTTGAGTGTATACTTGCAGACTAACTCTCCCCTGGCTTTAGTAAAAGTGGTGGCCATACAATACATTCCTCCACTATCACCGCCATTACCCAACTCAGTGATTTTCTTCTTTTTCTTTGGCTCTTGCACTTGTGGCTCAAGACTGAGATCTTCAAGTTTGGGTTGTCCTGCATTGGTTGGTTCTTTGGGTTTTTGGGAAGTGTCAGGTGTGGGTCTGCCATCCTTTTTATCATCATCTGGGACTGTAATGCGTGTGAAGTTGAAAAGTGTCTCTTCGCTGACGTCTATATTTGGTTCTCTCTTTTTACTTCTTGGTGTTGTTGTTTTAAGTTCGGGCCCTTCATCTGTCTCTTTATCTCCTTTCTTGACTTTATCCCCACGAATTTTCTTGTTAAACTCATACTCCTGGTCTTCTTTTTCATTCGTCCCTTTAGTCCTTGGTTTTTTGGTTGGATTTTGTGAGGTCTCTTCTTCTGTAACTTCGTTCTCTGTACCAGGTACTTTATTAGGCTTTTCTTTCTTTTCATCCATTACTTCAGATGTCGCTCCAGGTTCTGTTTTATCAGTGGGAGAGCCATCTGTAACTTTAGATTCATCAGTTCTTTCAGAACTCCCTTCTGGTTCTGACCCTTCTTTTGGTTTTTTGGTAGTTTTAGTCTTTTTCCTGTTTCCTGCTTTCACTTCTGATTGATCGTCTTCATCCTCATCCGGGGTTTTATTTTTTGGATTTCCAGGTGATAATTCAGTTGTTTGACTTGTTAAAGACTCCCCTTCAGAAGAATCTATTATCTTAATTGTTTGTTCTTCTTCTAGTTCTTCTCCTTTCTTTGGTGCTTTCTTTGTGTCCTCATTTGTGGTTATAGAACCTGACCCATCCTCTGATTCATTGGGTTTGTCCTTTTTCGGGCCATTCTTTGGCATTTTAGTTGATGCTAATGAATCTGGTGTGGCTCCACTTTCTGAATCATCAGGGTTTATTGCCGTTGACCCAGTCTGAGTTTCAGTTGGCTCACCTGAGTTGGTAGTCAATGATTCTTCGCCGTCAGGTTTAATGAATTCGGGTTCAGCTGTCGCTATTTCATCAGAATCTTTCCTTCCTTTACTTATCTTACTATTAGTAGTGGTTTCAGAACCTGATTCCGATGCTTCAGTATCGGTTATTTTTGAATCCTTTCCTTTCTTTGGTTTCTCTCCCTTTGGTTCTTCAGTTGTCACATCCGAATCTGTAGGTTCGGAGCCATTACTTTCGATTTCCGTCGTCAACGATTGATCTGACTTTTTAGTCGTTCGCTGTCTTTTTTGTCCCTTCACATCAGATCGAGGTTCATCATCAGTTGTCTCATCTGATTTCATGGTCGATGTCTCTGTACCATCAGATTTAAAAGTTTGGCTCTGATTTTCAGATGATTCGCCCGTCACATCTTCATCAGGATCTTTTTTCTTTTTCTTATTATTGGTGGTCGTTTCAGAACCAGACTCTGAAGCTTCAGATTCATTGTTGGTATGTGACGTCATTTCCCCACTCTTCGGTTCATTTCTTTTTGGCTTTTTAGTTGTCTTTTCTGATTCTGATTCGGTTTGCGTCTCATCCGACTTTGGTGTAGTTCTTTGTCCTGCTTTCACTTCTGATTGCGAGTCTTCTTCATCAGTAGGTTTCCAGGTTGTTTCTGTACCTGAAGGATTGTCCATTGCTGTTGGAAGAGTGGGAACAAACTTTGTTGTGTCGGATACCGTTGGCTCCGTAGCCGTTGCGACCGACTTTTTATCAAACTTCACGTTGTTATCAGCCTTTTTAGGGTACTCTTCCGTCGGCATTTCTTCCTTTGGCTTTTCACCATCCCTACATTCTTCCAATTCATCTTCTGGTTCCTCATCCAATATCAGACTTTCCAAGACTTGTGGCTCTTCAGGTTTGATGAGTTTGTCACTATTCTTCGTCGTTTCTATTTCATTTTCTTCAACTGTCTTTTCTTCAGTCACACTCCATCGCGACCATCGATTATTATAGACATTGATAATTCCATGTTCATCGCATGCTATACCCGCTGGAAATCGCATTTTAGGCCACTTCTGTTTGGCCGGTTTGCCACCAGTGACCAGTTTGCCGAACGGTTTTCCCTCTTTGGGTTCGTTATCGAACTCCCAATACTTCCCGCCTCTAAACACATATATAGACTTCGAACAACCGGTTCCTGAAGTGATTTTTGGGTTATCGCACAAACTTTTCCGAGCCTCTTCATCATCACATGATTCAGAACCATCATCATCACCACCACCACCACCACTACCATCATCATCATCATCAACAACATTTGCGTTACCGAAATAAACTATTTCTGTAGGTAGCTGCTTCTTGTTCTTGAGTTTCCTCTTCTTGACTTTAGACTTTGAGAGTCCTCTAGTTGTCGACAGACTTTCAGTAGTGGAAGAACCTTCAGTAGTGGACATGTCTTCAGTAGTGGACAAGCTTTCAGTAATGAACAAGCCTTCAGTAGTGGACAAGCCTTCAGTAGTGGACAAGCTTTCAGTAGTGGACAAGCCTTCAGTAGTGGACAAGCCTTCAGAAGTGGACATGTCTTCAGTAGTGAACGAGCCTTCAGTAGTGGACAAGCTTTCAGTAGTGGACAAGCCTTCAGTAGTGGACAAGCCTTCAGTAGTAGACAAGCCTTCAGTAGTGGACAAGCCTTCAGTAGTAGACAAGCCTTCAGTAGTGGACAAGCCTTCAGAAGTGGACCGGCCTTCAGAAGTGGACATGTCTTCAGAAGTCGACATGTCTTCAGTAGTCGACATACTTTTGGTCGTTGAAAAATCTTCTGTAGAATCAAAACGTTGAGTTGTCGACAAACTTTTCGACCCTTTTTTGTACTTCTGCTTGCATTTAGGCTTATTCTGACCTTGGGCGGAACATCCGAACAAATCCTTCAAGTTTTTCCATTCCTTACACTAGAAGACAGAATAAAATAGATTCAATTAAACGATTAACAAATTTTGATCTAAAAAATCATTACTGGTTTTGAAGAGTCGACGTTTCTTTTACAATACTTGCCATCCTTATTGATCAAATAGGTGATATTCTCTTTGGTGGTAATGGCAGACACAATATCTTTTGGGAAATTCATGTCATCCTCTTTGGTGGACACACAGTTGGCCCTCCAATGAGCCTTGGCCTTTTTTATCAATAAATAACAGACTTTTTTATTATTCACTTTTGCATAATATTTTTCTGAAATATGAATGAGAGCACCGCCATCTTTTTCAGAACCCTCCGGTTCATCGGGAAATTCTTCCTTCTTTTCGATCAGTTCTTTGTCGATGACCTGATGCTCTCCAGTTTCTGCCCAATGATTGTATAAATTCTCCTTAAAAGCGACCAAACCTTCGCGACAGTTGCCGACAGCAGCGGGTAAAGTGATTTTAGACCACTTGACTTTGGCCTGTTTGGCGCCTTCCAGTAAATGGCCGAACGGCTTCATCTGTTTGTTCTGATTATCAAATTTCCAATATTTGCCACTTCTGAACACAACGATTTCTCGGCCAAAATTACCACCAGAGCTGATCCGAGGATTGTCGCAGAGCTTCTTCAGTTCTGGTAACTGTTTCTCTGATTTGCAGCCAAAGAGGCGGTCATTGGAGTGCCATTCTCTACACTGAAAACCATTTGAAATTAAATAAATTCAAATAAATAAAAATAAACGGATGATACCTTGGCAAAGTCACTGCTTGCTCCTTTACAGTACTTCCCTTCATTATTGATAAAGTACCAGTTCTCGTTACTCGATTTGATGGCAGCAATGATATTCTGTCCGTTTGTGTCCACTTTCTTTTTGTCTTTAATGATGAACTCGTTGTTTTCATAAACCAAATCCATGACCACTTCGTTCTTGATTACCTTAAACTTACAATCAACTTGATCGCCTTCGGGGATGAGAGCACCGCCATCTTGTAAGTCTTCAGGTTCGTCCGGTGGGTCGGGTTCAGGTGAACGGATTGGCTGACTTTTGCCATTTTTGCCACTTTTTGTCCAACACTTGAACTGTTTGCCATCGACATCAATAGAACATAGATTATTCTCTTTAGTGTTAAAAAATGGATGTGTTTTGTGATTGAAACCATTGAACCTCTTAAGAGGCAGGTTTTCTACTGAATCGAAGCTCTTAAAATGAGAATCAACTGAATCTGAAGAATCATATGAAGAGTCATTCAAATCTTTAGTCGACTCAAAGTTGAATTTGAAAACTTTTTTATCTGTAAATACATTAACTTTATTCTTGTCTAAGATAACTGATCCGATTGCCGAAGGATTGTCACACAATTCTTTGATCATTGAAGCGCTGCTCTTTTTCTGACAACCAAAGAGTTCGGTATTTGGTCTCCAAAAGCACTATAAAAGAAGTGATCAAAATATGGCAAATTGTTGTTTCAATAATTGACAGATTTTTGTCTTACGTGAGACTCATTTGCAGCAATCGTCAAGTGTTTCCAATCCTAAAATCAAGAATAATTAGTGAAGAGCTCTGAATAATTGATGAACAATGAGATCGAACCTCAGAACTATCGACCAATTGTTGATTTCCATTGCTATCTACTCTATAAACCTCCCGCCACTGAGACACCCCCACTTCGCCGAAACTGTCCTTGTCCACCAGCAGCGGTCGTTTACAATATTCATCGCCTCTAAAGAAGTAGTAAATCTTATAATTGGAAGTGAAAGCAGCCGTTATAGAGGGCGGGAAGTTCTCCACAGTCGACATAACTTCTTGTGGTGACTCATCGTCGACGCTTTTAAAGATGGTAGAGCCGTCTTTGATTTGGTAGTGCCAGACCTTTGAGCCCTTAACAACTGCAACTTTATCATAGGGCAAACTGACAGCCGCTCCTCTGGACAGAATTTCTTTGCTAGTCTTAATATTGTTAATATCAGGCGCTTCGGCGCTATTTTTCTCGTTTGCCTCTCTCTCCTTAATTTTATCAAAAGTGTCTTTCGAAACGATTCGTTCCGGTTTTGGTTTGGAGGAGGACTCGACTCTCCATTTCTGAAAAGTGGAGTTCGCGAATATCGATACGATTTGGTAGTCGATAATCACTAATCCATTTTGTTTCGGATTAACTCTTTGATTGTTGTTATCGATCCGGTATTTCAATTCACTGAATGGTGGCTTCGAGTTAGCGTCAAAAACCCAGGTGGCTGTGGGTCCGACCACATTCACTTCCGTGTTGTTCATAATTATCGCATAAACTACAGGTTTGTCACATAACTCTTTTAGCCTTTTATCCGCCGACTTCTTAAGACATCCAAAAAGTGATTTTGTGTCTTTCCATTCGCACTAATCAATTGAAGATCAAAATATGTTAAACAGAAGTGTTTGTTACCATCGAATTCTCCTTCTTCTCTGCTCTACCGCTAGACTTATACGAATCCGACACCATTTTGTCCTTAAAGAATAGAGCATCAGATCTATAGAAAGGTTAGAGGAGTGGGTGTTTCACTCACTCCTGTTTCTTCTGATGAGATGAGTTGAGGGCCATCGCTGCCCATCTTGAAGACATGTTTGGATTGACCTGAATATGTTTTATTTGTATTACCTTCTTCTAAGCCTCTTTTGCCAGAAGATAACTCTCGTTTACAAAACTTGGATCCACGGAAGAAGTAATACACTTTCAGATCCGAAGAAAATGCGCCGGAAATGGAAGCGGGAAATCTCTCCGATGTCTTATCCACATCCATACGATTCCTCTTACCTTCTTTCAAGAGATTTCCATCATTCAGTTGATAGTAATAAGCCTTACGTATAAATAATAAGATAATCGATTGTTAAAAAATTTACAACTTGTAAATACATGGGTCACCGAGTTGGAAGACCCTAGGAGGAAGCAATAGGGTGTGAGGCAAATCTTAAAATTGTCTGTATAGAGAGCATTTTCCGGAAGCCAAATTCTAACCCAGACATCCATTTTCTTCTAAAATTCTCTTATTTCCGACGATTTTAATCGTAAATTAGCTATAATTAGGCTATTTTCCAAGTTTCAAGATTTAATTCCTTAAAATAATGAACAAAATGGGGGATTTTCCTACTGTCAGTTGCAAAAATGTCTGAATTTTAACCCCCATTACCAAAAATTTCCAAATTTTTACCTAAATTTCTTAAATTTTTTCAAATAATTGCCAGCTGCCGGCTAATTGCCAACGATGGGGGGGGGGATCTCCAAATTTTCCGTCCGATAGGTTGCCCTCCCTCATTGGTGTGTAATAAGTTATTATTACTAATAACTATGTCTGAGTTTCAAAATCCTAAACGGATGACCTTAACTGGTGATCATTTGATAATTTTATGGTGAGGTTTAACACATACCTGATCTCCATTGACAACAGCAATTCTATTGCCAGGCAAAATAATGGGCGCACCATTCGCATTATAATCCTGGTCGACCTCCTGAATCGGGTTTTTCTTGTTCAGAAACTTAGCTTGCTGATTATATCGACTGAAAACTTTATTGTCTTCAATGGTATAGAGCTGGTCTTCATGTGTGAAAAATGGCGCCTTTTTAGGATTGAAACCCTTCCAAATTGTGCTCAGTTTGATGTTGTCGTCGACCAGTTTTCCCAACGCATACATTGCATTGAATTTACCATCAAATTGATAGACTTTTTTGGCACTTATCAAATAAATCTGATTCTTGTAACCAAGAATGCCATTTACTGTCGGCTCTTTGCACAAGTCTGCCAGCCTTTTATCCTTATTGATAATACAAGCAAATAGCCGGCCGTTACTTTTCCAAACACACTTACTCTAGGTTTAGAAATTTAAAAACAACATGCTCGTTTAAACTTTAAGAAATACCTTTTCCTCGACAATATTTTCAATGCCGTCATTCTTAAAGAATTTGAAGAATTATTATAATTATAATCAAAGACATATGTATCGAATGATAGATGGCTAACCGGGGTAAGAGGCTTGGCTTTTCTGTTACCATCCTTATCAGTTGTGACCACCTGTATCTCTTCTTCTTCTTCATAGACAGATGACTCGAAACCTGGTTCAATCTTCCTGATACAATGTCTATTGTCTCTAAAGAAGTAAAACTTTCCGTCTTCTAATTCAATGGCACCGGTCAGCGATCCGGGCAACGATTCTTTCGTCTCTTCAATAGATTTCGGACCGTTGTCCGGGTACTTTTGGACTGCATCATTAGCTATGATATAATCCCAAACCTTTGAAAACAAATTTCAATAAAATTTGAGATCAAAATAATTTCGGTAAGAATTTACTTGATTTCCATCAATTAGAGCTAGTTTATTCTCAGGCAAGACGGCAACTGTGCCTTTTGCTAGAACATTATAGGATTGATCAAATATTAGTATGAAAATATACAAGAATTTCAATAAATTATCTTTCATTTCACTAAATCTATTTGAGTATTTCCATTTTTCGATGTCACGTATGAAAAATTCTCAAGAATCAAATATGTCTTTCATTTAATTAATTAAAACCAGCCGGTACCTAAAATAAGGCGTTTTAGGTTGATTACAATTTATTTCACAACCATTCCTGCATTCAATTTTGAATAATTTCGTTTAAAAGTTATTTTGGTACAACAAAATTTCTTAAATTTAAGCTAGCATAAACAATAGCTTATAGCGTGCAAAGGTTTTTAAGTTTTTTAAGTAAAGTTATTATACCTTGCATACCTCTAATTTTTTCATCAATGAATATGTAATTAAATACATTTCATTCATACAGTGTAGTTGTATAAAATTAACTGTATTAAAACAGTATGTCTATTATCAATTATGGCCAAGTTACCCAAGCAATCAGGCTGTTTTTGTATCCTAAATTATCTATTTTATGCCACTCGATATGGACTAGAAACTGAATCCATGATCAGAGCCAATTGTCGCGCGCCGATGATCAAGACTCGCATAAAGAAAGGTTCAGGGTTAAAGAAATGGCGACTCCTTAAGCAATTGAAATACATTGTATTTTTTATTAAATTCATTGAGGATTTCCTCAAAATGACTCATCATTAGTCATCAAGTAATTGTTTTGAGGCTTTTTTGAATGAACTAAGTATAATCTAAATACTTTAAAGTCTCACCTATAATCTGCTGGTTATCTAAAAAATAGGAATTTCAGCAGAAATATGACCTGCGGGGTATCTGTAGGGGTGTGGGTAACCTTATTTTTCGATATTAATAAACTTAACGAAAATTAAAATCAAATTTTGTCAAATAAAACATTAAAGTTAAGTTGAGTTAACTCATAAACAGCTGCTATATTCAAAAGTAGTCTATATCTGTTTAGGCTAATTATAATCCCCAAATAATATCCTCTGTGGTTGGTTGTTTAATTCTGTTAGGCTATTAAAACATTTACATATGCCGGTTACACCCAGGGTTATAGAAAATTGCATTTTATTTCACTTATTGACTTGAGATTGGTAATATCACAATAGTTTTTATCATATCTGAACTATAATAAACTGACGCAGATTATAATAATCAAATAATCAATAAAAGCTTAACTTAAAACTTAGTTTAAAAGCACAATTCAGCTTATTTTTATAGAAACAAATATTTTGAAACTAATATAAACTGATATAATGATAAATGCTTTTATACTATCAGGATAAGTTAATGGATGAAATGAGAGAACAACGAACTGAAATGCTATCAGCAAAATGAACTTTGATTTCAACCTGATCTAAACAATTTGATAGGTATTCATGAATCATAAAAATTATTTTTGTTTTACACTCAATTCAGACTCAAGTATATAAAATCATCTTTTAATTTGTTGAAAATGCATTTTTCCCATTATTTTGATTTCGTATTTTTGGCTCCACTTTCTGTTGCGATACTCATTCCGTTTACACTGTTTTTCACGTAAACTTCAATGTTTTACTTTATTTTGTTTCAATCATTTAATTTCTAAAAAATTTATTTACCTAGCTATTATTGGGCTGCATATGTTAAGCACGATGTGAAACCGTTACTCCCATATATAAGCGAGACGTACACATATCCGCCTCAAGCCGTTTGGTTCGGACAACTTTTCAGTGTCATATCTCTAATGAGTAAGTCTTAAATAAGCAAACATACTTCAATAACCTGATCATGCTAATCGTGAATTTTCACAGTATTTTGCTCAGTTCTGCTCCGGTACATCCAAATCAAAACCATAATAAAAAGCGAAAAGTTTTGTTATCTATTAGGTCTGTGCCATCGCCAACAGAACCGCATAAAACTGCTAAACAAATGCTCAGTGATCGTAGCTCTGGTCGTTTCGACGGCAATGTTTATGTTGGCCACAATTCGAGTCTCAGAACTATATTACTTTCACATATCTGTTGCAATAGTGCTGTTCATTTGGAGCCCATTTCTATATGTTATTCACACTTGGATTTCATTTCATATGACACCAGTGGTTAACTCCGTTTTCATCGCATATTTTCGGCTCTTCCTTACAATTACTTTGATATTTGATGTCATAATATTTGGATTCTCTCAAATTTGGCCAAATATTAAGTCAATCGACGAATGGATGATAGGATTACTCGGTTCAGACGCACACCGATTGCAGGCAGTGATCGGGTCGACCACAGAATATATCTTTGTTTTGATAATCAGTCCTTATTTCATGACTTATGTCTTTGAGATCCGTCGACTCAAATGTATTAAAAGCGCTGAATTCGAGTTTATTTTTAATTGATAAAATTAACCATGAAAATATTATTATTGTCTTGATTATTATCTAATTAAATTTTGCCAAGTCATTGTATTGTAGACTCTAGTTCAATGAATTGCAAAAATTCTTACTTTCACTCTTCAAATGTGCATTGCTAATATGATAAGATTCTATTGACATAGGTGAACTCATCAGAAGTTAAATAAATAAATAAAATTTAATATTGAAGTTAATATATGGTTAACATTCAATTGAAATAAAGTCCGGAAATAAAAATGTTAATTTTTAATATAAACCAAGATAAATTTTTCGGGAGCCCAAGGTGGGGGTTGTGCAGCCCGGCAGTCCTCGGGCTCCCAAACGATTGGTCAGGTTTGCTGATCGGAATCGACGGACCAGTACTGTAGGGGAACTGGGCGATAGGCCACACAAACGAACATTTCAAAAGAACTTTAATCAAATAAAGCAAGAGCTCTGCTCTTGTTAAGAGCTCAAATAAAACTACAATACATTTTACACAGTCTTATATACAAAACAAATGATTATAAGTTTGAGACAAACTTCTCAATGAATAACAAAATTCTAGAAATCTAGGGGTAGGCCCTGACAGGCATATACTCATGGCAATGAGGTACACAAGGCCCTGATAGGCACTACAGAAACATTCCTCTAATTTCAAACAGTTGGGACCAGACTTTGAGCTATGTGAAATTAAAGAATTTGAAAATAGACAATGTGATTTCATAAGATTAAATCAAAATAATGCATTTTATAAGCTTATTATTTTTTGTGGAGTTC
>JAQIWP010000747.1:0-20730 GCA_034695525.1 Euzetes globulus | reverse complement strand
TAAAATAAAGAACAAAATAGCGGATTTTCCGCCGCCATTTGTAAAAGTGTCTAAATTTTAGCCATTACTGAAAATTCCAACATTTTTTACCAAAATTCCCTAAATTATAATTTTCCCAAATATTTGCCTGCTCGCTTCACTCGCTGGTTTTCAGGCTAGCAGGGAAGGTGCCAAATCTCAAAATTTTCCATCTAAGGGGTCAGGAACAAGTTGGCCCCCTTGGTAACTCTAGTTGACCCATGATGAATATTTATAAGTTCATCAAGTACACCTTGAGCCAGCCATAAATTATTAGCTTAATTTTGGGGTTCAAATTTAGTTTTGGACGACCCTTTCCATAATATATTTGTTATCACTATTTAATATAAAAATCTTACACAAATTTGTATTAAAAGTATGACTTTTTAGGCTACAATCAATTTAGCATGTTTGACTTATTCAAGTTTAATTTAATTTATCTCTTTTGCTTATTTAGAATTTTTTACATTGAGACCCTCTAGCGCAAAAATATACTAGAATTAGGAGGTTTGTCAGATATCAGAGTTAAAAACCTTGTCCATCAATTGCTATTTTCTTTTAGAATCTAAAGTTTAGGTAAGCGTTTCATTTTCTAGCGACACATTAAACGAATTTTAAAATTTTTAATTATCGCAAAACAACTGATTTAACGTCAGGTTCTGCGAAATTGTGGATAAAATAGGCTTCCCTTAATTGAAACCAAACAGAGTTATTATGGTTTTATAAAATTCAAATCAATCTTTATTTTTATTTAATAATTAAAAAGAGTGTTTGGTTGGCCTATCATTTGTGAGACTTGATTGGAGTAGTTTCCCATACAAACAAAGCAATCATAAACTCCTAATCAGTGCCGTTATCTCGAGTTTGTGAGCCGTTAGGAACGCAGACATAATAATAATAATAATGACTTCTCGATAATACTGCTCTCATTTTGTTTGTTGTAATCAATTATATTAGTCTTCATATTCTATTCGCTCTTTAAATGCACTTTAATGACATCCGAGTATAACAAAATGACATCACTTCTCATCAAAGAATAATTAGTGAGATTCTGAGCCTCTTTCTCATAGCAATTATTAATTCATGAAAAATTCTTTGAGAAATTTACTGAAAGAAAAGACGATTCGTTTGTCATTTGAGGCATTACTTTATTACATTCAGTTTATTCACAGCTCACTCAATTGTCTTCTATAGATTTAGCTTTAGGCATTATATTGAAGCTATTTACATTTTACTATATATATATATAGACACCATATACTCAAAAATGAAAACAAAATTTTGTAAGAATCTTTAAACAACAATTTTAATGAAGAGGCTTCTGATTAAAACATCATTTAGCAACGGCACTCCCTAAAATATCTTTTTAAATCCGAGACCATTTATGCCCTAGGTTTGAAAAATTATGCCTTAAAGAAATAGGGAAACATATCTTCCATCAAAAGTTGCATTTTCTAATAATGCGGCCAAAAATCTCCTATTTTGTCGCCTATTTAATCATTTAGTCTCTCAATTTAAAACATGAATATTAACTTAATTGTCGCAATTATTTGCTTAAAATTATCGCCATTTCCGTAAATATCCTTTCCCTAACGACTATACCCCCATAAGTTTTGATAGGAAAAATTAGTCATTATCCACCTTGGATCAAAGAACTTGCCCATGCCTGCATTACAGGTAACAATACGTCCAAAAAATTGGGAATTTTAGAAAATTCTAAATAATTTTTTAAAAGAAACAATTAATTTAAATCAAATAAATTTATTAGAAAGAACAATCCTCATTGAATAAATTAAGGTCATTTTATTGTGAATAGTGGTCAGTGGTCAGCGGCGAGCCGTAACTTTGTATTTATACTTTTTAGTTGGCACTTGGAAAGTTTTTAGTGGCTCTATTTACCATTTGAATTAATTATTTGAAACTGAAATGGTGTTACATCGATAGTGCAGTTATAATAGTAGGGTGGCTAAGAATATTAGACTAATCTGTTCTTATTTGCCGAAGTTGTAACACATTAGAGTGAATTACCTCTTTTGGTCTGTTATATTCAAAATTAGTTTTAATTAATTTTTAAATAATTTAGCTATGCAAATTCAGTATAATGGCCATTCCGTATATATAACTGGTATTTGTTCATGAATATATTGAGATTTTAAACCTAATATTCTATTAAAAAGTGATTTTTTGCTTCAACATTCAAAATTTATTTTAATAATAAATCATTGGTTTTAAAAATTTTATCATGAAGAAATGATTGATAAGTTTAAAACTCATATTTTTAGTTAATTTTATTATTATTATTAACATTATAATCATTGGTCCCAGCTCTATCCTTTAAAATAAATTTTTACCCCTTTTTTCCTTTAAAGTTCTGAGTTTTTGCCTATGAATTTCCCAATTGATGTTTTGACACCTAGTTCTTTGAAAAAACATATCTTGAGTTACAGAGTATTATACAAATATATTCATGCATCTTTACTACAATAAACACTCTTTTATTAAAATATTAAGTGTTTAATTTTATTCCCAATTTTCTGGACGTATTGCTACTTACAATTACTTGGAGGCATATACTTGGAATAAATTGAAATGGCTGATATTAAAATAATAATCTAAACGGAATTATAAGCAACAAGGTCTTCAAAAAAGCTTGATTAAGAATATTGACGTAAATTCAAGGAAAATATCGCTAAAAATATTGAAAAAAGCTAAAATATTCTGATTTTTAACAAAGATATGTTATTTAATGCTACCTTTACAAGTTTAGATAACCTTGTTGACAAATTCATGTTTTAATATTAAATTGATTTTATAGGGCTAATAATTTAAGGCATAAAGTCAGTGCAAACTAGTCATACCATCATTAAGGGTCCGTCCATTTGCCTCTTTGACCATTACTTCGGCGTCGTATTTTGTTTTGGAATGGGCAAGAATATGTTTTTTAGGAATAGGTGTTGTGTTTTCGGCCCCAAAATAGATTGGATCGCTTCCGATACAGACATCAGCGCCGCTCATATATAAGAAGTACTTAACATTGCATTCGACGGACGCGTCGATCAATATTTGTGTTCCTGTTTTAGATGAGGTTAAGACAACTCTTAGAACAAATAGTTTGACTCAAAATTAATTTCAATTCAGAGCCAATTCAGAAAAAGCTGACAACAAATCAATAATTTTGTTTCATTGCAGATATTTAGTGGTTCTTAAGTTTTTTATTTCTGTCCTCATTTATGAAATACTTTTCATTTCATCTCTTATTTACTCAATTAATATAAATACAGACTATTTTTTCTTAGATAAAGTTTTTTTATCAGGGTGGCAAGGAGGGGAGTTTATTGGCAATCATTGTTAACTTTCTTGAAAAGGGTAATCTTGTTTAAAAAAAGCATGTCCTCTTAATCCAGTAGCAATTTTTATTCAATAGCACCTTAGAAGTTCAAAAGTGATACTTATATGAATGGATGAGAAGCACTTCAAATAATCTTATCATTTGCCACAAAATAATTGATTACAATATTTGCTAAAATTAAAGTCAAACCATACCCTCAACATTGACGCCTTGCATAGCCTTGACGTCAGGGCAAAGGTCAGTGTCCACTACTGCGGCGCAATGTATCACACAATCGACGCCATCCAAAGCTTTGACAATTGCCCTCTCATTACGTATGTCTGCAGTTATTATTTGCATCGGTTTTTGTGTCTTATGTTCTGTAAAACAATTTCAAAAATCAAATCAAATTTCGCCGACATTTTAAAGTCAGTAAAACTCACGCAAATTGTTCTGATATGGTTTGAGGTCAAAACACCTGATCTCTTTGACACTGTCATCCTTTTCCTGCAATAGTTTGACTATGTGCTGACCCAGGCAACCACTGGCACCGGTAACCAAAACCACTTGTTTTTCAGAAGATAACGATTCCGACATTTTTATAAAATTTCAATTTTAAAACAAGTTTTCTTCGATTTTGAGCCAAAATTTAATGAATTTAATGACTCCCTTAATGAATGTCTCACTCGAATGACTGCAACAAAGAGATAATAGAAATAGTGCACAGATTTTTCGGTCACAAAATACAGACAGCGATAGTCGAGTCAAAAAATTTTTGAATTATAGGAAAACTGGTATCGAGTTTCAGACACGGAATGTATTGGGATTTTTGGTGTAAATGCAGAACCGCACCAAATCCTTGACACACGGACTGCCAATAATCGGTGAATAGCCTTCACTTCTAAGCCAATAACAAATGGCTTTCAAATCAATTATATAATGTTTTCAAAATTATTTTTATTATTTAATAAATTTTGAAACTCAAATGATTTTGCATTTATTGCATTCGTTTTTCAATAGCTAGAAAAAATTTATTAAATAATAGATTGGTTCTAGTCACTCTGAATCTGAATTATTTGAGGAAAGTACTGACGTATTTTTAATTTCAAAATGTTTCCATTAATATTTATCCCGGATATGACTTTGTTGGTCGCAGGAAATGTTTCAGTAATTAATAACGAATGACACAAATGGTTGACTTGTAATTAGAAATTCACAACTAATTGATATTTGGAGACTTGTTTCGGACACATCACAGACTCTGACCCTTCAAAACTTGAAACTCAGATTTTGTGTTTCAATCAAAAATGCCAAAAAATATTTGGAAATCTTCGGACACAATCTTTTTAAAAAATTAAAACTGAATTATATTTTTGGTCGAAAAACTGTTCTTTTAGGACAACTCAGCGATAGTTTACTCCAATATTTCACTTCTATTTCAGACTCAACTGGTTTTCATTTGACGACAGAACTTGTTTGGGCTCTGACTCTGTTTACTCAAAATTTTATTATTTTTTGTCTAATTTTTCGCATTTAGACACAAAATTTATTATGTAATGAAATATTTTGGATGTACTTCATATTTGTTTGACTCAATTTTCACATTTAATACTTTTGTCGATAAAGTTTAAGTCATTGACACTTTCAGGTCTGAAACCTCTTAAGAACTGCTCTTCGCTAATAAACGGAAGAGAGTAACACTTCTGTCACTATTTAAATATACAAGCTCAATCACCGAGTATTTAGATCAAACGTAGATCAAGTAACTTTGACTGACTTGACTAGAGGACCGGCATAATCTGTATCAGTTTAGTTAAGGTTTAGAACCGGTGTGTTTGGCACCGGTATGGCCTGACTTTGATATAGCAATTAAAATGATTGAATAATTTTCGACTTTTATTCTATTTTTAATAACTTTTAGGAATTAAGAGTTTAATATAATTCTCATACTTTGTAGACATCATTAGACAGTATTTTATTATTATTTAATCAAAATCTAAAACATTATAATAATTATAATTATGTATAAAAAAATAAAATAATGTTTGCTTTTAAAAGTCATTTTCATTACAATTAATTAAATTAATTTTGGGATTCGAGTGATTAGACGTCGGAAATGTGTTCACTAATTGTCCGCAACTGACTGTTGGGATGTGCTCTTCGTGTCTCCGGTGTCGAGTCTGGAGATGACGAAGATGTGACCGAGTGGTCAGTAAATGAGAAGATTTCGTTCATCAGTTTTTTTGGAATGGTTAGTGACGGAGATATCGCAAAATGAAGAGATATATTGGTTAACCAGCGCTCAAGTATATCGAATGGAGGCCTGAAAAGACGGTCATTAGTAATAGTCAATTACCCATTTCCCTGGATTATAAGTCGACCTTCTATTATCCAGGTATAATATTGGGTTATTCTTTTTAAGTGATTAAAAGGTCAATCTTTTGACTCATGTAAAGGTAGAAGATTTAAAAGGATCGACTGAGGAATACACACCTGTCCTCGGGATCGACTTCAGTGCAGAGGAATGCTATTTTGCAGAACGATTCGGGACAGGAATCACAAAATTTTTCTTTGAATACGATTTTGTTGAGACCGAAGTCGGAATTACGGGGCAAATAGTCGGGGTCCGCCTGCACTCTACCAATGATCTTGTGATAAATACATTGATTAGGTTAATGCCATGAATAGGAACAGATGTCTTACTTCACACAAAACGATACCAAATGAGAAGACGTCGACCTTTTCGTCGTATTTCTTTCCTTTCATCATTTCAGGTGCCATCCAATAGGGGTTTCCCACAACGGTATACCTCTTTCGTCTGTCCCTCCGTTTGCCATTGGAATACTTTCTGCTGGAAGTGATCACTTTTGCGAGTCCGAAGTCAGCGACAACAACAGTGCCGTCTTCTCTGACCAAACAGTTCTGCGAATTGAGATCGCGATGAATGATATTCATTGAATGCAAATAAGTCATTCCGGAGGCAATGTCTTTGGCAAAGTTGATGCGCTGCTGCCAACTCAATGGCCGATTCATATCTTGGATCAGCTCTTTAAGCGTTCCACCGCTGATGAACTCAGTCAACAAATGGAGTCTTTTGTCTCTATAGAGAACTCCAATGAAGTGCAAAACGTTTGTGTGGTTTAGAGATCTGAGAACAGCTACTTCTTTGAGGAAATTGGATTCGGCCTCTTCTTCCACTCTATACAACTCCTTGAGAACCATCTTTTCATTGGTCTGTCTGTGAGTAACCAAATAGACTTCACCGAAGAAGCCTTTCCCCAATAGATTTCCTTTGACTAGATCTGAGGCCCGGAATATTCGGTAGTTTTTCGTTTCCACGCGGAATGACTTCGTTCGCGATAATGGCGTCGCACTGACCACAAACTCAGAGTTGTGGCCATTCGAGTGACAGTCTGGTGAGTCGTCTGACGAAGGCGTCGACAGTTGAGAGGACAGCAGACGCGGCAACGAAGAACTGCGCTCTCGGTTAGTGCTGCGCTTAGTATTTGTGCGGGAATGTCGGCCACCAGAACCGTTGATGGGAACCGCTTCTGGCGTCGAGTCGCCATTTTTATTTGGCTTCACTGCTGCTGACGAAGAGTTGGATCTCTCTCTTTCCCTGTCATTGGATTCAACTTTTTTGTTATCGACAGCGAAAGGGAACGACTTTTGGCGCGGATATTGATTGGAATTTGGGTCGTGCTCTATGGTCAGGTGCAGCACTTTGTTGGCTGATCCAATCAGCTCCTCGATGTCAGGTAACGATTGGTCTGCGATAGGCGTTCCGTTCACTTCTAGGATTTTGTCGCCGATGTGCAGTGCAATCAATTCTGTATTCAAACCCAGTTCAGAGATATGAACGCCCGACTTATCCCGTCCTTTGAGTAATTCAGTTCCGCTCTTTGGCCGATCGAATGTCAGTTTAATGGAACGGTTGCGGCCTTCGGGAAGGGCTGGGATTTCAATCAATTGTATTGAATGGGGTTTCTTCGAAAACGGCGTCCGATTAATGAATTGCATCTGTTTTTGATAGCAATTACCACAAAACAGTTTACTTCTTTCGATCAGTGCATAGGACTCGCCGTCGCCGATAAATGCCACACAATTGGAGCACCGGAAACACTCTGGATGAAACTTATGGTCACCGGCCACCATAACCGGCCCCGTAATGACATCGCAACAGGACTGACACGACTCTCCAAATTTGATCCAATAGTCACGTTTGCAATAAAGGGCGCCCTCTTTCTCGAAATACCAGTCGTTTAAGGACTCCTCACAAACGGAACAACTGTTCGAAAGAAGAAAAGAGATATTAATTCAATTGAAAGCAATTTAATTCTTTTATTAAGCTTTCAAACACTCCATCAAAGAGTTATAATGTATTGCAAGTGAAGATCAAAGTCATTATCAGAGCATTTGATTGAATTTATTTTTCGGATAATTGACTATAATTTCCATTAAATATATATTGATTAGGCTATTAGTGGTGTCAGACTCCCCGTCCAAATGACAGCCAACTTATAGATTAACATCTAAACCAATTTATCACTAATTTGTGGTTAATTTCAATGAAACTCATTCGATGTAATAGAATAACACTTTTTTGTTATCAGATTTTGTTTTTGAATTCAAATTACATGAAAACTGAGAACTCAACTGATAGTAAATAATCGTAAAAATAGTTTTCAAAGTCACAGAAAAAGCTGAGTCCAAAGGAAAACATTAAACAAACGGCAAACATATGAATAATTAACAAAACAAAAAACAGTCATTTAATGTTCGTGTAATTCGGTTGGAAATTTCACAGACATTTACAGACTATGGACCGCAAGAATGATATGAGGAAAAGAAAATTCATTTAAAATTCAGTTCAAGACATGACTTTGAAACTGATGTCTGCATTAAAGAGATTACCCAATGATTGACTAAACGCTTTGGAAAAACACATTTCTGGCTTTCAATTCAAAATATTATTCAGAATAAGAGTGGAGACCAGAAAATCTCAATTTGTTTGAATAATTAGAGAACAGAACAAATACTTTCGATGAAAGACGGCTTAAGAAATCTAATCGAATGGTTCATATCTTTCAGTTCTTAGCAATGCTTACACTTTCCTGTTGTAAATCAAATTCAGGCACATTTCACTCTTTCATCGATCAATTAAATTGATTTTATGACACAAGAAGTCTGAAACAAGTAATTAAATATAAGTAAAAGTAAAGAAATGCCTTAAAAATAAGGCGATAATAAAATTTCAAGTCATCTGAAATACATTTGAAAACCAGATATTTTGCAGAAAAAGATTATTAATTTTTTTTATTGGAAACAAATTTAATGTTTATTAATGAGTTTTTATTTCGATTTCAGCGGAAAATGTAATTGAAATCAAAGGATATTATTTTGGAAAATAACGATTTTAAAGATAAAAACTCATTTTTTCGATGATTTTATTAAATGAAATGTCAATAAATGATTGGAAAATCAGATAAAGTCTGAAAATCAATATTTGTGTTCAGATTAAGTCTGTTTTGGTTTGAATTCTTTCTATACAATTATTTATTTAATGAATAATAAGGACTTCACACTTAATTTGGAGAACAGTTGAGTGCAAACTAATTATTAAAACATTAATTGTATTTAAAATTAGGGGAAAAACATTTAAATAGCTATTTGTCGACCGTTTTATCTCTTCGTTCCCGAAGTTCTTAGTTTTGTTTCCATTCTATTTAAATGATTTTGAATTTAATTTCAGAATAATTATGAGGAAAACATCTGGAAATTAATGAAAACCATGAAATTTGTCATATTTTTCAGCGAAATAATCCTTTATTTTTTGAATAAATTAAAATCAATTGAATTTAAATCAAGTCTTAAGTAAAAAGGGAGGTCTTGTCTACTACTAGCGATGCTGTCCATCAGCACAGGACCTTATTCTTGAATCTCTAATTACTCTTAACTACTCTTGAATGAAGAAACAATTAAACAATTGTCTCACAAATTGCTTTAATTGTCAACAAAACAATTGCGTCGAAACCCAATTAAGTCATTAAAAGTCAAAATCAAAACAATTTTGTTTATGTAAACAAAATACTGATTGCGATATCAAATGTCAATCGAAGGTAAACTAAAAGCGATAATCAGTTGTAAAATAGGATATTTTGCGCCCAAATTGTTTATAATCAAGGGTTGAGACAATTAAAGACATTTACCGAAAGCACAACAAATGCCACAATTTATTGATGGCTTCGACGAACTGTTGATCTTCGCAGATGTCGTCCAAACAATTGGCACAAATCATCACTGGATTTGTCATTCATTCAAATCAGTTGATTGATTAAAATTGTCTTTTCATCGATACTTTCGATTTTTTGGATCAGGTTTTTACAAACTTTCAATGAAAACAATTGTTGACATTTAGGGACACATGTGTTCAGATAAACCACTTCTGACCACTGATTAAGACATTTGTGGCACTAACTATCTATCGTCTATACAATTATTAACACAACTGACCGATCAATTGAGGTGATTATCAACGAAAAGATGCCACCATTTAGTTGTTTACTAATAGGACGTTGTATTAGAGGTACGACTCGTATCGCATGACAACTGTTTTTACTCTGTTTTACACAATCATTGCATTCACTTCATTGAGTAACTGCTCAACCTATGAGACCTCTTCACAAACAACGTACCCAAATGTAAGGTTGGTTTTGGGCTCTAAACTAAGCTTTGAGCGCATTATGGTTCAATTGGTCAGTATCCTGGTCATTATTGCCAAGTTATTACTTTATTTACGACATAGATATACTAAGCACAATCAAATAATTTTAAATTCAAGCTTTATGCTAAGATTTTTTAATTAACTTGCTCAGATGAGCAGTTTACAATAGTGGGATTCGACTGAACTATCAAGTTAGAGGTCAGAACAATTGTTGGGACACTTTTCTTACCGTATTTTTCATGAGAAAGTTTTCATATCATTAATGTCAATTATATTACTTAGAATTCAATGTCAAGTGTTTTGAATATTACCGTTGAACGCAACAAATGATCATTAATTTGACTGAAACTCATTATCACTAACTGTTAAGAGTGAGCTTCGGTCACAATCTATTAGAAATCTATTGAAATCACTTTAATTGTCTTAAAAATGAGAAAGTTCTTGAGTGCCGACAATTTAGTTTAGCTATTCTATTGTCAATTATTAAATAATGGTTTAAACCAAGGATACGATTCGTTTTCAAGTTAAGAAGAAACTAAACTTTTTTTTGAAAACTTATTCTAATTAAATTAAAAAACATAATGGCTGAGAATTAAATGTTCAGTGCCATGGTAAAATTGAAATGATAAACTTAGTACAACTATTTTAATGTTCTAGATGTTGATTATTGAAATGTACACTTAAATCGGAAAACACTTCGATTGTCTTCAGAAGTTTTGCATTTAATTGGAAAAGACTTTTGTTTTCTAATCAATTGACAGATATCTCAAAAATAGATTAATCGCTGAATTGTCCGAATATATCGGATATGTTGTAAAACAATTCAATAGAAGTGAAATTGATTTCTCTATTACTGAATGTGTTTCCCATGGATTGAAAGAAACAAAAAACCGGAATTAAGCAAAAGTTTTGCGAAAACAATTAATTGCTGTTAAACTATGCAAAGTATAGTTGTGTCTCATATCATGCATTTCCACCGTTTGTTAATATTCTTTATATTCAAAAGAATATGCAAAGTATGCGAATCAGGATTTCTGATAATATTTGTCAACGAATTTATTTATTTGCCAAAAGTCTCAACTACTGAATCATTCCTTTTAGCCCCGAAATAACAATGTTCTTAAAGATTAAGACCTAGTTCGAAGACCTTTGGAATAGGAGGGACTGATCAGTGACCACCTTCAAACTAAAAGTCAAATTGAACTGCCTATCACGTTTATAAATTATAATATACTTGCCCAATTATGGCTTCGAATATTGTTTCTAATTATTTCCAATCTTACTCTTATAACTTGCTTTTTAATATAATCAATAAATAATGAATTTCTCTTAACAATTTGTTGATAACTTAACCTAGGTTACAATCACGGATTAGGAATTATATTTTTTGGTTTTTATAAAACAATCTGGGATCTTATGTTTGTGCTTGGCAAAGTTAGTATTTTATCAATTAATGTCGAGCCAACATATAATCAACTTTTAAGAGAAAATTTTTGACATCAGCTGAAACTACAGATCATAAGAGTATTAATTAACAAACAGATAATTACCGGATATGAGAGAAAATGATCTTGGCTTAAGTCACAAATTGATTATATGGAATATAAACTTATACATTACGGATACACTTTTTAAGTTTGAAACTGAATTTAGAAACTTAGGAGAAGTGATCAAAATTTGATAGTCAGGTACTTTGCCTAATTGTTTGTTCTTGGTAACAAATAGATGACAAGTATTTATATTTAGGTTCCTGATAACTTTACCGCATACCACGAATGGATCAAATTATTGACATAAAATATTCGCTTGACAATTGTATTTCCAAATATTTACTTTTAAAAAAATAAATAAATCCTTTCGACAGCTAAGTATATAAATGTTGTACAAACCAATTGACAATTGATTTGAACTAAAAATGATCAGTCAATTCAAATGAATCTAGATCCTAAACCAATTGAGCTTATGATTCTGAATCTACATTAATAAAGCAGCGAATAGAAAGTACACACGTATACATAGTGCCAGATCATTAACTGTGCCTTTACACCATTCTTATATGGAAAGAATAAAAACATCAGGGAGAATTATGCAAAATTGTACAGCTACACTTGGTAAATAGGGTTCACATTTTGTTCCAATAAAACACTGGACGTAATTGTTTTAAAATGAAAAGCTATTCACAAAATGCGTATCAAAAAAGGCTTGACTCGACTGAGAAGCCTATCTGAACAAACAGTATTGTACGCCTCAACGGCTTCATAATTGATAACAGTGTTTGTGAACGGTGTCCATTGCATAACCATAGCTGACGTGTGAAAAAAGGTTCGTTTGGCTGAATATTTACAGGACTTTTTGATTACTGAGTTTTTCATAAATATTTTTGTTTCAGTTTTTGATAATTGAGTTCAACACTAATTGACTCAAAACACTATTCACTCCAATCGACTGAATCTCTGCGTAAATATTTAATTGCAATTTTCATTTCGTTTAGTATTAAGTCTTAAGTATTAAATTATTTATTTTCCAAATAACTATTTAATCAAAAGAGTATTAAATCAAAACATTTGTCAATAAATACTACTTTTCAAAGTCGTATGTATTGGCCTTTTGTTGTCTTCAACTGATCCGATTGTTGTCTTTGTCAGCGGTAAACAATAACCAAAATGGCCGATCAATTCGATCCCTGCGAATGCATTAATCTTCTAAATCAGGAACAAAGGATGCAGAGACTCATTAATATGGTATGCTTTCACCTGATTATCATAAGATGTTCAGCTGATCCGCTACTCAATCAAGCCTTCACTCAGTCATACACTTCACTAATTATTCCATTTGTTTTTCAGCTCAGAGACTCACAATCCGTATGCAATGATAACGAATGTTTCACCGATGGTGAGAATCAATTGATTTTGAAACCCCCTTATGTTTTGTTGGGCAGCCAGTGAAAGGCCCAGACACATTCCTTCCTCCCATACCTCTCCCACTTATTCTTACTTTAAATGAAATAGTCCCAGAGCTACCCATTCCTTGACCATCTCTATTCTCGACCAAAGTCTCACTTAATCAATATAATCTATAAATTAAGGTAATGTTTGGACCCAACCCTTCCTCTCCCCTTCATTTGAATAATTACCAGATGTTTATAATAGACTCAATCTATTGATTAAATAATTAGTTATTCATTTGAGAGCATTAAAATTGAATGTAAATTATATTAAAATTGGTTTTGGGATCAAAATTTATTAAATCAATTCCTTTTAATTGCCATCCATTTAATTAGTTTCCAGTAATGAGCCGTTTCTCAGGGATTCCTATTTTTGGCTTATCTATAGTCTATAGAAATAAAGCTTTTATTGCAATTTAAAGAGATGTTTGATATGGAGTTTGTTTGCAAATTACTTTCAATTAATATAAAACATAAGATACAGCATTTGTTAATTGTGTTGTCATAAGACATCTGTGAGTCAAATACCTGTTCCCAACATCTGTCAGTCAAATGCTTTGAATTGTTTTAAACATTTAAAAGTTTTATTATTTCAATGACTTTTCGGTTGATTTTGAATGAAAATCGATTGGAATTTCATAAAAATTGTGGAAATAATTTGAAAACTAGTGAATTGTCCTCTGTGTAGGACTGACGGGTCCGAGCACGGCTGGTGTCCTCACTCCTGGCGATGAGAGTACACAATTGTCACTGCTGACTGTGATGGTCGGCTGGATTGTGATCGCAATGATTCTGTACTTCTTGCGGCCCAGTTCTTGGCGCCGGCGCTCAGATACCAAAAAGCATTCTAATGGCAGAGGTGGTGACGATCGGGACCCCGACCGACAATTTGTACTCTAATCCGCTCTTTAATTCAAATTTGTTAATGTATTTCAAGACTAAATTTTGTACAAAAATGAGCACAAATTCGGAACCAATTTTTAAAAAACTTTTATTCAAATTCCTTTCAGTTCTTCCCAAACATTCAGTTGTTATTTGAGTTAAATTAATAAGAAATTCAATTTTAAACAAACTTTTATTACATTTCTTTATTTCCTATTGTTTTTGGCTTTAATTATAAGTTTCTCTTTAATATTAATTAATATTAATTTTAAACAATGGTTTTTGTTTTTATTGATCGGAATATCTGTTGATTTTTGATTTGAAATTTATTAAACAATAAATTTATTATTTTTTATTGTAATTAAAAACCTGTTTTTGTCAAATAATTGTATTTTCGATTCAGATTATATGAAAATTTAAATATAAAGTGTTTTAAAAACAAAAATTGTAATTAAACTTCGATTACAATCAAATTTAGATAATAAACACTTTATTAATACTGTTTTATAGTATTATTTGTCGTTTAATTGATTTAAAACTTGAATTAAATGTATAAATAAATTAAGATCTTTTGCGAAACAAATAAAATAAATAAAATTTGAACTAATTTTCAGAAAAAAAATTAATTGAAAATAATTTAAATTAAATATGAGTCTAAATTATATCAAAGTTAGTAGAATTTCAACGAAATTCAGTCAAAATAAACTGTTTTTCATTTGAAAATCACTTCATTTTGCGTCTGATTTAGTCCAACCCTTCAATACAAGCGATTGAATAACTATTAAATACTGAAAAGTAGAATAAATCAATAGTTAAGTGATTTTTCAAATGAAAAACGAGACTAAAATCCACGTAAAAGTTATTATATGGCCGTAAAAGTAAGTCTGTTTAAGGATTGGGTACCAAAGGTCAGACTTAACGGACATAAGAGGAACAAAACAATAGCCCAACATATAGATTGTGTAAATCCGGAAGAATATAAATATCAAAGATTTGACGAATGAATTATTCAGAAAACTGTCGACTTTTTGCGATTCTCGTCTCAATTGACTGACTTTTGCCAAGACTTCGGTCTCCAATTTCATTATTAAGAACTCCATTACGAATGTAACTAAATATCCAGAGTCTATTCCGTGCCATATGGATAGGAATAATAGAGTCAGCGCCTGACTCACAGCCTTATTACCCAAAAATCGGAGTCTTTTGAAGAGATATTTAGCGGCAAAACTGTTTGTCGTCAAATTGAATGACTTGATTATTCCCCCGAAAGTGGGAGTGGTCTCAAACTTGGCCACAAGGATGTTGGCACAGGAATAGTGGGAGTTTCCATCGAATGCAACGCCGGATGCGATGCAGGCTCCTTCCGATATGAGCCATGAGCTCAGATATTTGCTCATCGATATTTTGGCAACAATTGCGACGGCCGTCAGTCTGTACCAAAAGCCAGAATCAGACAACTCGGCGCTCAATAAGTAGTCGGGCGGCCAGTAATGAGTACCCGTTTGATAGACAATCAAATAGAAGACTCCAAGAAGTAATCGACTCAATGAAAGTGTCCAACAATTTGGCAAATGATTGACATTTGATTCGATGTAATCCATATATTTTCGGTATGGGATCAGAGGTCCCACTAATATGGAGGCCGGGAAATAACAGTGACTCAGGAACTCCACAAGTGTTGGCACAGACTCCAGAGCTGTGTCACTGTTGGACAACACGATAGACGTCTTCTGTTTTTCAATTTGAAATGTCTTTATTTAAGTAATTCAAAGACAGTTATCGAATAAATACCTCATTATCTTTGGATTTGTTGAGAAGTGCTTTGTTTCTGTGGCCGTCGTAGACATCGAATGTAATGGCAATTAATCTGAGGGTTAATACGCATTGTGGTAGAGTCCAAGTTATCGAATAATTGGATCCAATTTGGGTGACATAACAGCCGTATATTAAGTAAACCAATGGAATCGTGAAGTTGACCACAAGAGCCGTCTTCGTACTGAACACTCTTATTATTGTGTAACAGAAAAGACAAGTCGCCAACGAATGGATGACATTCAGGCCATAGTTCAGGTAAACCAGACTTAAGCCGCTCAACAGATAATACAAGAGTTTTGTTGTCTTTGGTTTTGCCATCAAATGAGTGTTGAATACAATACATATCGGATAAGAAATCAATAAACTCAGAATCAGATTAACTGATTCTTCAGTTGCGCCCACTTTGGCCGCAATACCCGAAGTTAACCACATTTTAAAATACTAATTGTGTTTATGAAGTGACCATAAAATTAATGAATGATTTAAAAAACTAATGAATGAAATGTTTGTTTTGAAAATGAAAATCATATGATTTTGCGAGACTTTTAAACGCTTGTCTGACGTCACGACGAAGATCCGTCTTAACGGACAGACTCTATGGCGCCCTTATCTTAACTTTTCAAGTGTCCAAAAGGAGGACAATTTCTGTCATTTATTAAATGTCTTAAAATTAAGTTTAAAACGCAGGGACACTTTTGGCCCTTTGTCAAGCTGTCAAAAAGTCTGTTTCTCTATGGCAACTTGACATGGTTTAAGATAAAAGGAAAGTTGGTTGATGCAAATTTGACTTCCTACTTCATAAATTGTAACCAAAATAACAATTATTTGATTGTAAAATATTAAATTGATTATGGCAGCTGAATTTTCAACTAAAAACAATAGCCCTAGTTTAATTTAAACTTGTTAAATTACTAATCGAATTCGTTCACAAAAATATTGTCACTACCTGTAAAATGAACTTTGTTGGACATATTCTTATCATGAATATATGTACTTTCTATAAAAATTTTAAAAATTACTAGAATTCTAACAATTGTTTAATTGATTTGTTATTTTAATGAATAGCTTTAAAACAATTTTAATGACATTCTTTTGATTAGTTTCTACTTATATTAAAAAACAAATGAATTCATATTTATTACAATTAGTCATTAAAATCAAAGTTTATTAAAGAATTGAATGACAAATATTTTGCAGACGGATATCAATCGAAAGTCAATTTACAAACGCCTGTCAGACCATACTCTCTATCAAAATTATCTGCAATCAACTAATAAACAAATAGTTATTCAATTAAATGATGGATTTGTTAATAATTTAAAGCATTTAATAGAATGTAATTCAAATGAAAAGTTAAATAAACAAATATCTGATTTGATTTCAATTATTTTTTGATTCATAACAGGATTTAGTCATTTAATTACAAATATTTTCTGATCAAAACAGGGTATAAAAGGATGGGTACAATGATTCAAGCATTCAGTTGTCAACTGTTTCTTCGATAAGTATTTTGAAATATTTATCGATTGCAATGGATTTGACTTATTTGAAATCACTTATGATCTATGGCTTTCTTTTGGTCTTCATTTTTGTTTCGGTTCAATGCTTTCCGATTGAAAGTAAGTGGAAAATAATCGATATTAATATTAATTATAGTAAATGTTCTTTCTCGAATCACCCGAAAAAAGCAAATTTGAGGCAGATCAATTGATCGCCAAATTGAATCCACATGCTGAGATGCGGGCAACTTATACAGCAATAAATGGCAGGTCTAATGGCACGAACGCAACCTCTGCTGCTATTGTACTCAATATGTTCAGCACTATGGCCGAGCCGGAGGAACCGGAGTCAAACGCAACACTTTCAGAATTTGTTTAATTATTCTCAAATGTTTTATAACTTTAAGTCCACTTCCTTTACTACTCGAGTGATATTAAACTTATTTAAAATGAATTCAATTAATTTTACTAAATCTTTAAACGCTTTCTATTAATTCCATTCAATAGTTTGCACTGTATTTCCATTTTATTTAATAAAGTTTTTAATTACAGAATAAGTTATTTGTGAAATTAAAAGAAATATTTCAAATATTAATCATAATGTCTTTTCATAAAACTTTCAGAATGGAGTGGTTTCGCCAGTCCTCAGAGTGGTAGCAGGTGTTGAAGTAGAGGGCCTGAAGTCTTGTTCTCGTAGTCTCAAAGTCAGAAATTTCATCAAAACTAATGAATAAAATGATTATAAAATTATAGTCGAGATATTGAAGAAAGACTTACTCCAAAGGAGTGCCAAACAAACGGCAAATGCAATAATAGCGGTCGTAATGACACAAATGATCAGAAAGTGATTGCTTTTGGCCCTAATTCGCAGATCAGTGCCCGATATATGCGACCGAATCCAAGGCATGAATAAAGAGACCCGGGTGTATCTGCCATAGTAACCGCAAAACCCTTTATGGTCTCCCCCACTAGAAATTACACCTATTTGAACAGCCTGCCAATTTGGATAGTACTGAAGTCCAATTCCCCCCGAGTCTCCACGACAGACACTCGCTTTGAATATTGGCAGAGAAGACTGAGTGACCAGTTGTGTGCAGGCTATTTTCGGATGATCATACAAAGGCTCGATTCCGTGCAACTTTTCACAGCTCTCTGATTCCCACATAAGACTAATTCCCTTTTTCAGTCTGTCAGTCATTATTCCTTTATTTTTATCTGACACACTTTGTGCGCCCATCCCTAAATGCAACAGATCTTCTTTGTTGGTATTAATAATTCCAGTCTTCGGCAAACAAATGGAATTAATTAAATAATGGCTTTCATTGAAGACGGGAACGATTCGCTCCTTTAGTTTCAAGAGTGCGATGTCGTAGAAATAATATCGGTATTTGTCAGTCGATTTCGTGTCGATCTCGTAATACTCGAATTTCTTGTCAAACTCTTCGTCGATGTCTTTTCCATTGTGTTCCCATTCAATGAGCTCTTGTTTAAGCTCTTGGTTTAACTGAAGACTTTTCCAATGAATTTTAACCCAATACTCATATTTTTCGTTAATTACAACTCTTTCGACTTCAATACGACGGCCGACACCTTCGACAGGATATCTGTAAACAGAACCGATTACGACCTCAACTGACATATCATTTCCGCGAATACTTGAGTTAAAGCAGAAAAATCATTATTTAAAATCTAATTAAAATAAAGACTCACTAATCATGCACACAATGGGCAGCCGTTAGGACCCACCACTCGCTGACTATAGATCCGCCACAAGTTGCGACACCGCCAATGTCTATATTTCTAACCAATGCAAAAAAAGGAAACTCTCCGTTATTAGCAAATTGTCCTCCCTCTATTCTTGTGGTCACATTTGTTAGACTACCCTCTGGTATGAATGACGGATCAGATTTTCGGGCACTTACTCCACAGTCTTTCCACGAAATAGCCGGCAATTCGTCGTCCATTTGTCGGTGAGATCCGTCCCATTGGTTACAGTTTACTGAAAATCAATTTAAAACTCATTGATTTCAGTGATTAATTTGAATAAAAATGCCATTTATTGCGAGTGAATACCAAAAAGTAATAAATAAATACATTTTGATTGAAGTACAAATTGAACCAGACTAAAATTCTGTCGAACTGAACAAATAATTGAAAAAAGAGAGTGGAATATATCGCGCAAAATATCTCATTATTATCTGATTAAGGGCAAGAGTCCAGCTAGTTTTCGTGACTACTTCGGACGCTTTACAAGAATTCATATTAAAGTTAAGTACATTTGTGTCGAGTACTTTTGAATAAATTGATTTTAATTGATTAAAGCAAACAATTGACTAATAATTAGAGCATTTTTTAATAGGGGATAAACGGTTTTCAGAAAGACTCGCGCTTGAAATTCATTATTTGCCAATAATCAGAAATAAAATGCAGTTAAGTGGTTGTTATTTGGAATTCAATGAATAAAACATTGAAATAAATCTTAAATCCTCTTAACTACAATCGATTTCTGATAATTAGCAAATAATAATCTTCAAGCGCGAGTGTCTCTGAAAACCGTTTATACCATATTAAAAAAAGCTCTATTTATTACAATAAAATATTACTTTGGCAGCCTTAGGTTTTGAACCTATGACCTTTCTCTTTCAATACAAGTACTCTAACCACTTGGCTGATAAAGCTTGTGTTAAACATGTTGAATAAATCTGGTTTTATTAAATAAATAAAGGAAATAAATTTTCTAATAATAATCTAGGTGCCCAGTAGCGGAATAGACAATTTCAAAGTATTCTCATACAGAATTGTATTGTTTCTGTATTGTTTAAAATTACATTAATTATCTAGAACATTTCAAACCTGTTCCTAATATTGGGGTAGATTCCTTGTTAGTGTTGTACCCTTTGCTTCTTCCACAGAATTATTCATTTTGTTAGACTTAAATACCAGTCCTCTGCGCCGACACTTTAGATGTCCGCCAAAATATTAATCAAAGATTTTCAATGTCTAGGGGTTCGGGGTAAGTATATTTTCTGCTACAATAGGTCCTTTACAAAATTCTGGAATTATTTCCTTGCTCATCTCAATTTCAATCATTTGTTACCAATGAGCAGACCTTTCTAATAAAACAAATCTATGTATCTATGGAAACAAGAACTGGTCGACTGCTGTAATCAGGACAACATGTGCTTCCGATGTGGCGGTGGTCTCATCCAAGAGGTTGAACACAGCTCTGACTTTAAATATGTGGGACAGAACCAGAAATACCAGAAGGTTTTAATAACCAAATAATTGATTGTCCGGTCATTCAGTGTTTGTATCGATGACTTCTTAAATATCGATGTGTTTCCCTTCACTGTCGCAAATTTTCTGATTCTTTTCAGATTCTTCTGGCTCTTCATCCAAAATTCTAGAGAAAATTTATAAAATTTTGAATTTTTTTATTTTTTTTTAAATTTACAATCTAGAACATGAAATAATATCAAGTTACTTAATTATTTTGATGAAAAACCACAAATAACGTCTC